>VWZD01002566.1:174671-294414 GCA_013396695.1 Sakesphorus luctuosus
GGGCAGCCGCGCCCCGGGCAGCGGCGCCCCGCCCCCGCGCTTCCTGGTGCCTCCGCCGCCGCCGCCCAAGAACGGCTCCAGCTCGGACAGCTCCATCGGGGAGAAGCTGGGAGCCGCCGACCACGGAGCCCCCGGCGCCGGTGGGTCGGGCGGCGGACCGGGGAACGGAGGCCGCAGTGAGGAGTACCGGCGCCGCCGCCACACCATGGACAAGGACAGCCGAGGGGCGGCAGCCACCGAGCACCGCTTCTTCCGCCGGAGCGTGATCTGCGACTCCAACGCCACGGCCTTGGAGCTGCCCAGCCTGCAGCCCGCAGCGCCCTCGGCCCCTGTCTCGGGAGGCAGCGCGGCCCCCTTGGTGTCCCCTCCCGAGGGAGCCGGCCGGACCCCTTGCACCGCTGTCAGCGCCGCCCAAGCCCCCTCGCTGCTGCAGCAGCTGCCGCCGCCCGCCGCGCTCCCCCTCGAAGGACAGGCTGCTCAGGAGCCCCCGACCGCCAAGGATGCCGCTCCGCTGCTGCCCAAGGAGGAGGAGGAGGTGGACGAGGCAACTGCGCTACCCCCTACCAGTTCCGCTGGCAGCCTGTCAGCTGCCAGCCGGGAATTTGAGGAGCGGAGAGCACAGCAGGAAGACATCGAAGAGCTGGAGACCAAGGCAGTGGGCATCTCCCCGGATGGCCGCTTTCTGAAGTTTGACATCGAGATTGGAAGAGGTTCTTTCAAAACTGTGTATAAAGGACTGGATACGGAAACCACTGTGGAAGTTGCCTGGTGCGAGCTACAGGTAAAATAAATAAATAAAATCTGTCAATTACCAGAGCACAGTCACTCTCCCAGGTGCTGGGCTCTGCACTTCAAGGAGGTAAAACCCATCAGCTTGAGGTCTGCCTAATTCAGAAGGAGCTGCAGAGCTTACCTGAGGCAGCCTTTTGGAAGAAAGGTGCAGCTTTTCCTTGGAGTCAGTTTGCCTTTTAATTATATTAAATATTGTGCTCTCTGAAGAGTGTTTAGGTTTATCATCGCAAAATGTGCTACAGTTGCCTTCAAAAGGTAGCTTGGAGGATTGTAAAAATACTTGTGTACAGCTTGAGGGAGGCCCAGGGAAAACGTGTCAGTGAATGTCAGCTTGAGCTAGACTTCGTTTTTCAGAATTTGTTTAGGTGTGACAGGAAAAAATATTAAAGTGTTAATTTCACAGACACTTTGTTGTGGCAGTGGATTCCTGCAGGAGGTAACCAAAATATATACAAGGCATGTAGTGTGTTGCACCGTTTAGTTTTCCAAAGCTGTATTTTTTCATTCCAAGTTCTAGGATTCACACTTGTTAATAGGCACAAAGAAAGAAAGAAATTACTTTCTTCCTGAAGCTTTAAAAGACCGCCCTGAAGTTCAACCTTTCTAAATGACTGGTGGGTTAAACTGGGCCAAGTCCCTACTCTCTCACCAAGTTTGTGGCCTGAGCAGAGTCAGAGTTCTGAGGAAGCCCAGTCTGACGACGGCAGGAACAGCGTTGGTTCCATGTGAGTCAGAGCTTGTATAACCCAGGCACAGGTTGCTGTGCAACAACCTTAAAAGAGGTGGGAAGAGCTTGGAGTACCAGGAACCAAAACCTGGTGTAGTAGTTTGGTTTCAAAGCCCCAGCACGAAGTGAAAAGGTTAATGTTTTTTGTTTTTTTTTTTTAGTTTTGGATTTTGGTATGATTCATAGAAGGGCTCCTGTCCTACATCTTTATTATTGTTTATGTTCCCATCCAATGCAGAAAAAAGAGCATGAGGATCAAAGTCTTTGTAGGGTTTTTAGGCATTTAGCTGCTCACAAATGATTGAATGCAGTAACTGCACCAAAACTTTCTCAGAAGCAGTTTTATATCTGTTCCAGTCAAGCTGAGGGAAGTAAGAGACTTCTTGATTTGTATTCATATTTGCTTTTGAATGATTGCTCAAGCATTCTACCAGCATCTTGGTTCATTATGGTATTGCCATTATTCTGTGCTTATGGACTGGAAAAAAGTTTCCAGTTTTCTTTGTGGCCCTTAAGTGTGCCCCACTCCTCCATACTAACTAAGGACTTACTGTGGGGGTATTTTGGGCATTAATTTTAAATTAAAAGGGAAATGATCAAGTGTTGGGCAGTGCTGAAGCTTTACTTGTGTGATGTGAACTGTGAGGATATTAGTAATTTACCAAATGATAGGAGTTTCATTTTAAATTTTAGTCTTTGCAGTTTTCAAGTTCTCTGACTTTAACCTCCGAAAACTGTTTCTGTCTTCACACTTTACTTGCTTACCAGAAACTGATGTCAGCTTGGCTTCAGTTGCTTTTCACTAATGCTGCCTCTGTTGAAGTGTCTTAATCATCAGTGGTACCATGTGGATAAACTCTCTTAAGAAGCACCTTCTTTGAAGGAATTTAATAAAGAAGCCCATTTATAAGAGACACATTGCTGGGCTTTCAGTTGATTGAAGAATTTAAAATGACAGGTTGCAAAAAGCATGAATGAAAATATTTGTAAGGAAGGGGTTAGTTGATGTTTTGCTCAGAGATGACCTGCATTCCTTACAGGAGTGCCTTGTGGGTTAAAGTATTCCAAAGGCTGGAGCTTTCATCTCATAAGGAGACTATGTACAAAGTGACAAGTTTGAGACAACAGTGTAAATTTTATAGCTGTTAAAGGTATTTGCTGAAGGACATAGACTCTACAGCTAGGAGAACACTTTCAAGTCCTGTTTTATTGTTTGTGTCTAGAAAGAAAAGGAAGAACTTTGTATTTATTGGTATATTCTCCTCTTTCTCTAGGAAAATATTATTGTTGACAGGCTGGTATTTGTTACACATGATTTGTATCAAAACACAGTCTGCATTCACAAAGATGGACTCAGACTTCAGTGTTGTTGGTTTTCCAGAATGCAATTGTTTGAGGATTGGTGAACCTTTACAGCATAATTATTTTATTAGGGAAATGTGAATGATGCTCTTCCAGGCTCTATTACAATAACCATAACTGAATGATGGTTACCTTTCATTGACCTGAAATGATGTTCCTCAGCACTAGCAGAGCTTTTCTCATGTGTTCATGCCAGTGTAGCATCTGACATGTCCCACCTCCCAGGGGTGTTCTAAACAGCAGTACTGAAGATTTTGTGATGGTCTCTGGCAGAATGACTTTCTAATGCTGAATAATGCACCTATACCTCATTTTTATATGTATGTTCTGTAGCAGTAAAGACTAAAACCTGATTCTATCAATCTGCTTCCTTTCAGAGGAAGTTTGGAGGCTGTGTATGAAATGCAGCTTGTGTTCTCAAGTTGTTGGTGATACTCTGGAGAATATTGCTCAGTATCCCTAAGGCTCTTGAACTGCCTTGTAATTCCCCTTCTGCTTGATGTATGGAACTGTGTAAGAGGAAATAGGAGGAAGAGCTGAAATTCCCTGGGTCACCAGATGATGTTCTTGGTGTCTCCAGCAAGCCAAGGTCCTGGCCAAGACTCTGGTTTTCCTTGATCTGTGGAAGATGGGTCAAATTTGCTGAATGACAAAAACCCAACCCGGGTGTGACTGATGGACTGGTTGCTTCATGACCTGTTTGTATGAAGCAAATTGTGCAAATTGTAACTGAGCCTACCTTAACTATTGGGTGTAGGTGTTTCAGTGTGATTTATTTGCCCTGCTGTGACTGTGAGTGGAGCTGTGAAGAGCTCAGCAGCAGCTGCTTTGTGCCAGTGCTCGGCTTTGGCTGCTGCAAGGAGATTGTTCATGTAGCCTTCAAATACTTCTCTTCCCCTTGTATATACTCATCCCAACCCTAGTTATTCTGAGTCAAGTGTGCCTCCTACTGTTGTCATTAACACATCTCAGAAACTGAGTGAAATAGTAGGTAGCGTTACTGCTTAAATGGTCTTTAAATACACTGAAGTTGGCAAAAGAAGTAACTGCTGCTGTTTTCTATTTAAATTTAAAATCACTCTCGCTGTACAATTGTGCTACTGGTTAGTCTTTCTGCATTGCTTTTGAGCAGTGAGTCGTTTGTCGCCTCTGCACAGTTCAGGTAACACTGTGGCTAAAGCGTGATGCCTTCCCCTGCAGCATTAAGTTTATCTGTGCAAAGTTACACTCCTGTGCCAGGAGTACCGGGTGTCACAGAGCTGACTGTAACAGCCAAATCTTAGTGCTGCTGTGTCATCCCTCTGAGTCCCTGTTTGAGTTGGTTTTATAGCAAGATTGTCATTTAACTTCTGATTTACAGAACAGTACAGGGTCATGCAGTCACCTGCTGGACTGCAAAATCTTCCATCTAGAATTATTGTTCTGGGTTTTGTCATTCAGAGTGGTAACTTTCCAAATATGAACGTGTGCTTGGTGGTATGGAGGTAAATTGGGCTCTTTTTTCAGCTGTGTATTTGTCAGGCATTTGAAGACTTATCTTCTTTCATTTGGACAGTGTGTTCCCTTAAAGGAAGCATGATCTGTAAACTGTTATTAGAAAGATATTTTCCTTGGTTGAAAATCCCTTCCTG
Organism: Sakesphorus luctuosus; assembly: GCA_013396695.1. Taxonomy (NCBI): domain Eukaryota; kingdom Metazoa; phylum Chordata; class Aves; order Passeriformes; family Thamnophilidae; genus Sakesphorus; species Sakesphorus luctuosus. The sequence continues at coordinate 179,184 of VWZD01002566.1, forward strand.
GTAAACTGTGTGCGTTGGAGAGCAGCACTGCTGGTCTGGTGTGTGCCCTGTCCCTCCTGTCCTTTGTGCTCTGTGACAGAACGGGTGGGATGGTCGGGCAGCAGACACAATTCACCAGTGTGTTGTGTTGTGATACGTCACTTCTGCCTTCTTACTCTGCCTTCAGTGCAGTGTCAGTCGGGTTATTGTGCATCATGTGTGAGCTGCTGAAGGAGAAAAGGAGCTGAATGGCTCTTCCTGAGCAACATGGAGCTCTGGGGGCAAGAAATCAGTGGGACAGGTGGAAACAGTGCAGGAGAGCTTCTCCTCGTTATTGCTCGGGAGGGGAAACCGAGTGTGAATTGGGTTACCTTTAGTTCTAAGTGATCTGAGTAATAAATTGGTGTAGGTTACACACGTGCAACTCTGTTGCAGATGTTTAACTGCAGACCAAGTGCAGTGTAGAAGCACTCCAGTTCACAAATGGGTTTTCTTTACATAGGCAGTAGCACTGAAAAACCAGAACAAGCATAATGCTGAATGAGAACCATGAGCTTCTCTAGTGCACTCTGGTAAAAGTGATATTGCAACTGCTTGTTACAGGAAACAGTGAGGTACTAAATAATATTTCCATCTGTGAGAATTTTTCTGAGTCTAACAATGTTAACTTGAAACTTAAAAAGTGCAGGAAATTGCTTGGATATGATGTATATCTTCAGTTTTAATGACCCTTCAGATTTAACTGTGCCTGTCTTTATCTCCTAGACTTAAAGCTATATTTAATAGTGATTTTTAGATCAGCAGACAACGATGGAATGCAGTTTCTGTACTCTGGAGTAAAGACTCCGCTGCAGGCTCACCATGATAAATATCAGCTTGCTGAAGTCAGTGTATGATTGTTAAAATTCTCTTTGCTTTCTGGACTGGTTGAGCTGAGGATGTTTCAGAAGCTGCACATTCAAGTCTGACAACCAAAAAAGGTCTTGTATCACATAACTGTGGCATCCTGTAGTGTTTTTTTTTCTTTTTTTAAAGCTGGTTGCATGTTGCTCACTGGGAGGCCTGGCTGCAGAGAGGGTGGCTCTGATGCACAATCGTGTAGCTGCATTAGAGTGAAATGGAAAACCAGATCATGACCTTTCTGCAGCAAGAGGAAGCCGTGGAGTGTGTACCTGAAACTCGCTGTCAAGGGCTATTGGGAAAAGATTACGTTCTGCTGGTTCTGGAGAAACAGTCAGCATCCTGAAACAAATACTGTGTTTGAAAGCTCTGTGGTTAGTCCTGAATATTTAACACATGTTTTATAAGTCTTACACTGGAAGATCTCTTCTCCCAGGCACTCAGCAATAGGACAAGGGGGCACGGGCTCAAGCTCTGCCAGGGGAAATTGAAGTTGGAGAGCAGAAAAAAATTCTTTGCAGAGAGAGGCATTGGAATGGGCTGCCCAGAGAGGTGGTGGATTCCCCATCCCTGGAGGTTTTTAAAGTGAGCTTGGCCGTGGCACTGAGTGCCATGATCTGGTAAATGGACTGGAGTTGGACCAAGGGTTGGACCTGATGATCTTGGAGGTCTTTTCCAACCCAATCGATTCTGTGATCCGAGTTCAAGTGTAATGCAGGTATGGTGGCTCCCATGCCTACCCTGTAACTCATATCAATGTTTATAATACTTCACTAATCTGTGAGCACAATCACGTGTGGCTGCAGCAGCAGAGGTGGCTGGGATTGAATCTGTGTCTCCTGTTTGTGGCTCCTGCTGGGTCAGGTGTCACAAATGTAGATTAAGCAAGGTATGTGCCAGTCTGTGAACATCCTGCTGTCCTTAGCTCTTAATTCTACAAATTCCAACATACTCAAAGTAAAAAGCTCTAACCCCAGAAGCATACGATGGATTTGCAGTTCTTTCAGGTTACACTGGATTTCCAAGTGTTTTGAGGTGTGTGCCCACAGGAAGCTTGAAGTGCAGTAAAGTCTGAATTTTCGTTGGTTTTCCATGTCATAGGGTAGAACAAGTTAGTGGTACTTAATGGCTTCAAATCTCTGATGTGAAAGTTTCTCCTTGGGTACAGAACAAACCCCAGCATATTCCTGAGTGTTTGTGCTGTAATTGATACAATTGACAGCTTGATAAATGACATGGGAAAGGAGCCAGACTAATTACCTGCAGAAGTATAAACAGTGGTCAGGCTCCCTCAGACTTGACAAAGGTGACCCTGAAAGAGAGAAGGGAGCTTTAAAGTACATTCTGGAGCTGCAGCTGTTAGGAGACCTCTACTTAGGAAAATAATCTTACCTCAAAGGGGTATCACTTTTGGAGATGGCTGTGGTTCAATTTGTAGCTGGCTGGTTGTGAGGCAATAGATATAATCGGATAAGTACATTGTGAAAATGCAGCATTTCTTATGGAAATAAACAGGCTCTTATTTGTCAGTTCATGTGGGTTTGAGAGGTGCAGAATTAAATCTTTTAAATGAGATTTGTTTTGGGCTGTTGTGGTTTAAAACACTTTGCTTTGTAACTAAACTTTTGAGAGCTAAGAAAAAGTATCAGGACTATGTTCTTTTTTTTTTTTTTTTGAAAGGGAAAAAAACCCACCTGATAAAAGCTCCCTGGAGACATCCTGTATGGAGTCCTTTGAGAGCTGTCTGGCAGAGTAATAAATAAAACAAGCAGTAATAGATCTGTGGTGTCTCCATGGCTGCAGTGCAGTTTCAGTACCTTTGGTAGCAACATCCCTCCGGGCCACACGCTCTTTTTCCTATTTTGTCATTGTTTGTTGGTTTTGTTTCATGCAGCAGCCCTTTAAACATCCCAATCCTGAGTGACCCCCACCTTCTCCGTGCTGCATGTGACAGAGTTTGTGTGAGCAGTGGCAGCCTTGGTGCTTCCTGTCATGCATCTCCTCACAAACTCATTTCCTGTAAAGATTACCAATCTTTTTGTGAGATTGCTAATTTGTTCTTTTCAAATCCTGGTTGACTTGTAACAAAAGTTGAGCATTTTTCTGTTTTAGCCTTTAAGTTCACATTTAAAAGTTTGTCTTAGCCTACATAATGGATGTAGCATTTGGGTTATAAGAAGGATAATAAATACCATGTAAGCTTGCAGTGCTTCTGCAGCTGAACTGAGGACTTTCTCTTGGCAGAGCATGTGTTTGTGTGTTTGGTTTTTTTTTTTCTAATGGCAGATGGTACAAAGTTACTGGTTTTGACTCTTAAAACTTTAGATAATGATACCATGGCTTCAGCTTGATCATGATGTGTGTACACCACGTCTGGAAAAACACTCTTCCACATTACTTGGAACAATTTCTATTCTAAATAGCAGGATTTGTAGCGCTGAAAATCGATTTCTTGGAGTAGTTGAAGGCTTTTATCTAACGTGAACCATCTGCAAATCTTTTCAAGTCTAGTGTTTAAATTTGTGTCCAGATGAATGAGACTCAGATTTTATACTGACTTCATAAGAAGCTGCTCACAGTCCCTGGGACTGTCTTGTAGCTTATTTTGGCAATCATTTAGGGTAAGTGCTGAACCTTAAGCAGCGTTGGAATATTTTTTGGTCAAGATGCTACAGATACCCTCCTTTCTACCCTATTTCCAGCTTCCTCAATATATTTGCAAATTGTCATACCAGCACTTCTCAATGTGTGGTTTTGGTTGTCTTTGTTCTCCTTGGGAGAGCTGGAGGAAAGGAAGGGGTGACTAGGACTGAATCTGTGCCTCACTTGAGGTCATCTTTGAGAGAGGAAGCTACTCACTTCTTGTCTTGTGGGCACAACGTGCAGAATCCTCCTTAACTCCAGGCAACAGAGGATAAACTGTGTTCCTGATGTTCTGTGCTGTCCTCTTGGCCCAAAGGCAGATCTGTGCAGCACGATCATCACAGGTGTTGCCATTCTGTCTTTTCTAGTACGCCAGAATAAAGTGACTGGGATGGAATGCAGTGACCAAAATCAGATTCAGTTCTCAAACATCCTTCTGAACTTCATCTCAGTTGTCATTTTCATCTGGTGATGGCAGGTGTGTTGCACAGACCCAGGTTATTCTACAGCACTTCCAGATGTGCCTGGGGAATTCCAAGCAGCTCTGTGTTGTTCTGCCTGGATCACAAGCAACGTAACATGTTCTCAGTTTATTTTTCGGTGAAGGAAACTGCAGCCTGATAACAATTGTACTGGTGGTGTTACTGTGTCATGGCCTTCCAGCAGCCATGTAAGGATTAATGTATAGCTAAAGTAGTAAGCAGTTTTTACAAGATTAACTCATTCTAAAACACTCAGGGACAAACTGCTGAGTTTGTTTGTCATTTTAAGTCTAAGCAGAATCTTTGGGAGTGCTGCCTGTGTACTCAGACTCTAGAAATCCTCCAGAAGGTTTGTTGTACACTTGATAACCATCTACCTTGTAACTAAACTATCCATGAGTTTCCAAAATGATATGTCAGTGACACTGGAATGAGTGTGTTCTAATGTAGAGGATGCCTTTCTTTTTGGTGCTCTGTGTGCCTGAACATGATTTTGAAATCATCTGGTTCATCTGTTGGCCATATCAGCAATTTATGGGCAGCAATTCCCTGAAGTGTCTGTTCTCAGGACAGGACCATTGGGGTGCATTTCAAGTCTTCTGTTTTCCCAGTGTTGAGCAGGACTCCTCCTACCCTGTTACCATGAGATTAAAACACGGGGGAACCTTTGGCATCCCCATCACAAGCTGTATTTGAACCATCATCCAGATCCTGTTGCCTCTGTTAAATATGCAGAACCTCTCAACAGCTATCCACTGAACTTCTGCTTTTCTGCTTTAGTAAGATGGCAGGTGATGTGGAAAATAAGCTTTATTAGACCCCTTATGTGAGGTAGAAGCTCTTGTTGTTCCTGTTTAGCTGTTCTGGACCATCGTTTTCACCTGAGTGTTTCAGCCATTTCTAATTTCACTGCATCAGTAGTGGAAGGTGGTGGGTTCTGGTAGCAGGTTTGGGATAGCAACAGAAAGCAGAAAACTAGTCATGGAAGAACTCAGTTATGTGATTGTGAGTTTATTGCCACCATTTAAAAGGTTTTGAAAAGGAGTCCTGATCTCTTTGTTTGTAACTGGGGCAAATCTCAGATGACTGTGCTGAGCTCAGTGAAGGTACAAAGCTGATACCAGCAGTTCTGTGCATTTTGTCAGGTTTTGGCCAGTTAATGGAGTCTCATGATAGTTTAAAACTATCCAAGTGATGGGGTTACCCAGTTTTTCCTGGGCATTTTCCTCTCTTAGGGTAAACTGTGACTTGGGTCTTTTTTGCTGATTGTTGCTGGCAAGTTCATGACCCTGGTCTGAATGTTTTTTGACTGCTTCTATCCTGGGATAGACCAATGATATACAAACAATAACCCACAAATATTAAAAAGCTTCAGCAGTCCAGGCTGATTATCTTGAGGATCTGCAAATCTGTGTGCAGTTATGTAATATGCATCTGTTAATGGCAGTTTCTGAACTGTGAGCAGATTTTGTCTAAATGTTGCAAAATGTTACCATGTCTGTTTTCAAATCTGCTTCTTTTAAATGAGACTTTTATTCTTACAAATATTTTCCGATACAGAACTATTTTTGGTTTGTCTCATTCTTTATTCAGCTACTTATGGTGTGCTTTAGAATCACAGAATCATAGAATGGATTGGGTTGGAAAAGACCTCCGAGATCATAAAGTTCAACCCTTGGGCCAACTCCAGTCCCTTTACCAGATCATGGCACTCAGTGCCACGGCCAAGCTCAGTTTAAAAACCTCCAGGGATGGGGAATCCACCCCCTCTCTGGGCAGCCCATTCCAATGCCTGAGCACTCTCTCTGGAAAGAATTTTTTTCTGATGTGCAACTTCAATTTCCCCTGGCAGAGCTTGAGCCCGTGCCCCCTTGTCCTATTGCTGAGTGCCTGGGAGAAGAGACCAACCCCCACCTGGCTACAACTTCCCTTCAGGTAGTTCTAGACAGTGCTGAGGTCACCTCTGAGCCTCCTCTTCTCCAGGCTAAACACCCCCAGCTCCCTCAGCCTCTCCCCACAGCACTTGTGCTCCAGTCCCTTCCCCAGCCTTGTTGCCCTTCTCTGGCCCCGCTCCAGCCCCTCAATATCCTTCCTGAACTGAGGGGCCCAGAACTGAACACAACACTCCAGGTGTGGCCTCACCAAGGCAGAGTCCAGGGGAAGGATCACTGCCCTGGGCCTGCTGGCCACGCTAGTTTTGATCCAGGCCAGGATCCCATTGGCCTTCTTGGCCACCTGGGCACACTGTTGGCTCATTTGGGAAATGGAGGTTGTGTACCTGTGTAAGAATGCAAGACGCAAAGTTTGTGTGCTCTGGTTTGCTGTGGCTGATCTGGACTCAGTCTGAGTCCCCTTTAAAGAAAAAATGTGGTGAGACAAGTTGAGTTGGAGAGTTCTTGAAGCAGTTTGTTCAGTAAGTATCCTGCAGTAAGAAATACTGTCTGAAAGGTGAATAGTACATTATTTTTTGGATGTTGCCCTCTGTGGATGTAGACAAGTCCAGATTGACTGTGTGTGGAATGCTCTTTGAGGGCTTGTTTTCTGTTTGCGTTTGTCATCCTTTGCGGCTCAGCATGTTGTTGGGTTTGCCAGGAACAGTGTGCTCAAAGTGGAGGAACTGCAGAAATGTCTGATACAAAAATAAGGCTTTAAGTTTAGTTTTAGAATGTTCTTTTTTTCCTGTGGCTTTCTCTACTTCCTTTATGTGCAGCTTGAGCTCCTTTCTGCAGACTCAAAAGCAGAATTGCCTTTTAGCTTATCTGTGCCTGGGGGGTTGGTGCTGAATTACACGAGGCACTTCAGTTGGACATTTTTTGCCTCTTGATGGCAACTGTGAGCCAGTCAAGGTGATGGCATAATTTCTGCTGCTGATCTCATTGTACAAGCCTGAACATCTCAGAGAGGTTCAGTCTTCACCCTTGGGGACAGAAAAAAAGGTGAGGAGCTCTGGGGTGCTGCTGAGGACATGAATGTAGTACGAGAGTGTGTTGTGCCTGTTCTGTACCTGGAGATCTGTCATGAGCTCTCCTTAGCACTCAAGTTTCCTTCAGGCATTTCACTGTGACTGGATGTAAGATGGTAACACTTCAATCAGGAAAAATAGCCAGTTGCCTTGGCTATATCTTGGCACTATGGTTCAATAAAAATGTTTTTGTTCCTCCCACCCAGTATGAAATCTTACCTCTCACATTTGAGTGAATCCTAGAAAACTTAGCAGAACTGAAGTTTGATTTATTGGTGGTGGAGACTCTCAAATCTGTTACTTCTATTGACTTAACTGGTGTCTTTTAAGAAGCTTTGAGATTTGAAGAGGCATTTACAAGGTAAATTGAGGAATAGCAAAAAAACCATTTCTTGGTGTGTACATAACATTTTAGGAGAACACCAGTAGAAAGAGTGAATTGACTGCTATGAATGGCTGGTTCATGAAACTATCATTGAGACAATATTTGTGTTTAAGTTTGTGGATTTCTTCACTGCTTTTTGCCAAAACACCTTCCTTTGTATTCTTAGGTTAGTAAAAAGATACCTACTGTTGACATGCCTCAGTTGTTTTTACAGACTAATATACCAACTGTTGACATGCCTCCAATTTGTTTTTTACAGACTTTCAGATTAAATACTTGTGTAACTGTCATGAACATGTAAAGTCATTTCATATATGTATTCAGACTTTGAGCTGCAGCAGCCAGAAATGATGAGCATTTTCTTGCTATTTGTTCTGAGTTTTTTTTAGTGTTTTGTAATAGGTTGTGAACCTGCACATTTCATCTTTGTAAAACTTTGTGACCGTAACTCAAGGTGTCTGAAAGAGGTTTTTGGAACTGGAGAGGCATCAATCCCAAACCAGCATCTCGTTAGGGGTAGATGACTGACTGTTCCAGAAGGTTTTCTGGATCAGTGTTCTAAGATAGTTTACTAGACTTAAACTGTGGAGTTGAACAAGAGTGAATCACAGAATCTCAGAATGGATTGGGTTGGAAAAGACCTCCGAGATCATCAAGTCCAACCCTTGGTCCAACTCCAGTCCCTTTACCAGATCATGGCACTCAGTGCCACGGCCAAGCTCAGTTTAAAAACCTCCAGGGATGGGGAATCCCCCCCCTCTCTGGGCAGCCCATTCCAATGCCTGAGCACTCCCTCTGGAAAGAATTGTTTTCTGATGTGCAACTTCAATTTCCCCTGGCAGAGCTTGAGCCTGTGCCCCCTTGTCCTATTGCTGAGTGCCTGGGAGAAGAGACCAACCCCCACCTGGCTACAACTTCCCTTCAGGTACTTCTAGACAGTGCTGAGGTCACCTCTGAGCCTCCTCTCTGAGGAGTCTTGCTGCTCCCAGTGTAGAGATTTTGGGAAAACTCCCAGTGTACTCAAGCTACAACTGGTTTCTGCATGGTAAACCCGTGCTGTAAAATCCCATTTTTCCTTGGCTTCTGGGAGAAAGCATCCTTAGATTCTAAACCATATGAGTGATAGAGCTTTTAATTGGAAATGGCTGATAAACTGATTGAGAAGAATCTTCAAGAACTCTGGAAATCCTTTTGCCATATAAGAAAACTTCAACTAGTGCACAATGATGAAGCAAAGAAATGGTTCAGCTTTGTGAAGAAAGCTTAAGTACCTTCTAAGTGAGGTCAGGCTGCCCAAAGGAAGTGGAAGTAAGCCAGGATCAGCTGTGCTAAAGCAGCTGGCTGTACTTTCAACATCAGCAAAATAATTCCCCAAATTCTTGTTGTGTTAGTCTCTGATATTTGGTGTTAGTGCAAATTGCTGGTTGATGTTCCGAGTTGTTTCACTGAAGGTTTGCCTTTTGCTGCAGTTCTGCAATGGTTTGCCCTCTGTCAGAAAACAGCTGTGGCTTCTAATGTGGCAGGTTTTGAGATAATACCGAATTTCTGAGCTGTGCTCATGATGTCTGATTGTGCTGTTGCAGCACGTCCAAGAGTGTGTGTTGCTCAACTTCTGGTCTCGATAACTTCTTGTAACAAACCAGATGGTTCGGGTAAACTTGTAAGGTTTGAAGGAGCGCAACTACTTGATTTAAGTAACTGATAAATGCCAGGTAATGACGCAACTGATAAGCATGTTAACTAAGTTGGTGTGGATGACTGCAGTTCAAGAGCAGCAGGCTGTGAGCAATGGGATGTTTTAAGTGTAATTTGTCACTTAAGAGGAGTATGAAATGTGAGGAAGTTGGCACTGGAATTTAGAATGGAAAGAATGAGTTGGTTGATGATGCAGAAAACTATTTTCCACTTTCCCTTTGACTTCTGTCCTTATCTTCTCTGGCAATAATATTCAGGGAAATGATATCTTTTGTTTCTCTTGTTCCTGTGTGGGAATGGTAATTGTTCTCACCTCTTACCTGTTCCGGGAGGATTGTCATTCCTCCCCCCAACAAAGCACTCTATCAGTCATTGCCAGGGTTGGTTTTTGCTCTGTTTCCTAACTTCGGTCTTCCTGAATCCTCCCGTGGTCTCTGTATAAGCCATCTGGCAAAACAAGGATTTTTTTTCCCCTCTCCTCTCACCCTACACTTCCCTTGCACTCCAGAGTGAAGCAGATTTTGTGTCTGTGTTCAGCTACCCTATGTAAAAGAATAATGAGTATGTTTAAAACTTGCATCTAAATTTTGACTCCTGGACCCGCCTCTTCCAAACTTAGATTTTCCAGCTGGTAAATCAATCTTATCCATGGAAATGTGCTTACTGTTCTCTTGGGAATTTGCCTTATACTCTTGCCTTCTCCCTTCCCCTGTCTCAAGCCAAATTTCTTTCCAGGAAGGGAAAAAAATCCATGGAGTAGATTGAGCTCCAGCTGAATTGGGTGTCTCATTTCAGATCTACTTTCTGCAGCTACTCAAATGACCCAAACATAAGTGACAGCTGAGTTGTCTGTTTGTCATGGGTCAAGGGCAGTCCAACTCAGCAGTTTGCTTCCCTTTCCTCTTGCCTGAGTTTTGTTTGGGAGCAGCAGTGATTTGCCATTCTGTATAGTCATCCTCTTGTCATGAAGACCAGATGGAAATACGTCAGTTGTTTCATGTATAAATACTCAGTCCGACAGCTGTGAGTTTATCAGGAGTCACTGGGATCACAAGTTGGTGACCAAATTGTTAGTTTAGAGGGCCATGAGCATTACTCTAACTTGAAATAAAGCTGTCCTGTTAGAAATGGTCTGAGACTCACTAAGAGAAGGAATGAAGCTGAGCCATTTAAATGCAAATTCCTTTTTCAGGTGAAGTGACAACTTTCTTTCTAGAGTATTACAGAAGACTCTTATACTGGTGATGAAGTTTCATCCATTGATCCCATGTTTTACAGATGATGTTCTGAAGTAGCCAAAGGATTACTTTGAACTCTCTCCTTTCCTTCTGTGGTTTATTAGGTAAAAACCTTTATCCAGACTTACCTCCTGGATGATGATTCTCTGTCTGTGTTTCAGTATGGATCTCTAGCCAAAAAGCTGAGATACTCAGGATCACACAGGTAACAACGAATCAAATGCTATGAGAGCTGAAGTAAATTTACTTGATTCTTTAATTAGGGAGTTAACTTGATCTTGCAGGTTGCAGAGGGTTTTTTCAGCTGTCCATGTGTGAATAAGGCTATTTATTCCAATAATACTGAGCAAGGAGAGGGGGAAGTGGGGAAATCTGCCCGTGGCCATTGGCTGTTTGGTTGCAAAATGCAGAGTGTTGCATGGGCTGCTGAGCATAATGTGAAACAAAGTGCCATAAATATCAGTTGAGTGCTAAGTCCATGACTGAAAAACACTTAAATGGGAGAATGGGAATGGTCATTAACTTAAAATAGCTTCTCTGCAGGAAACTAATGTAAAGCAAGATTGTAGTTCTTGACTAATGAGGGCTGCACTGGATAGCACTGAAACTGAATTACAAATAAAACAAAAATTTGCCATAACTACAAACTGCTGAAAATCCATTAAACAAATGGGGAAATTGGCCTCAATTTAGAGAAACCACCTGTTTGTCAAACCTTGAGAGGAGTCATGCCTGTTGCTCTGAAAAACTTCCTTTTAGTGTCAATGGATAACACTTGTAAACAATGCAACAATAAATGCCATTGGCCACACTGGTGGCTTGTAGTCTCTGCAGGACTTAAAAAAGTAACACCTCAAAACAACTCACGAAAAAAAAAACCCCAAAGCATCGTCTGGTTGAGTTGCTTTGTCTGCACAGATCTCACTTTTGCTTCCAGGTACGTTGTGTTTCAAAAATGGTTTTCTCCCAGCTCACAGAATTCAGTAATGCTGCCTGTGCAAGGCCAAGCAGCCAGTACAAAACAGTCGATTGCAGCTCTAAAGATCCGGGGAGCCTGCTGGGAGTGAGAGAGGCAGAAGCTGTCCTGGAATCCTTTAATGAGGATGTTGTGGCCTTTTCAACTGCTTGTGTGCTTCAGCGGAAAGTTCTCTTCTGTTTGAGTCCATGCAGTTGGTCTCGATGCCAGGAACTGAGAACATGCCTTCCTTTGACATACTGGTGGTGTTTATGGGTATTTATATACTTGTTAAAAAGTCTGCAACTTTGCTTTGGAATCTTGATGGACTTCAGTTTTCCCTGTTCTCTGACTTTATGTAAAATAACTTGTCTGGGGTTGGTTGTATTCTGAAAAATGTTGGGGTTTTTTCAGCTGTTTATTGGCATGTCATCTCCTGCTTTGGAGACAATGCACTAGTAAGTCTTTCACCTGGAACCTCATCTGAATGGCCACTTTGTAGTTCACTGTCAGGTTTTCAGTTTGAGGGGCTGGGAGACACCACTGTGCTCTCAGAAACAGCGAGTGTAGCAGAGAGCCCAGCAGGGTTTTGTGGGGTTTGAGCAGTCTGTGAGACACACCAGGACAGCAAAATATCTTGAGCCTTGAATAATGATTTCTGTCAAGTAGAGATCAAGGGTCGTGGTGCTGTGCACTTTGGCACATCTTGGGACACATTCATCAAAGATAAGAGGGGCTGACTGTCTTACTGGGCAAAGCAAGCTGAATTAATTTCCATTTTTATCAGTTTAATTTCACTTTTTTTAAGCATCTGTGGCTATTGCCTTCTTTGATTTTCAGTTCTTCCTGAATGGTGGAAGGGCAGAGGCTGTTTGTGTCCAGCCATGTGCCCACATTAACCCAGAGTACCCAAAACTGTGGTGACTGGTGATGATGTAACTTGGGAGACTCCAAATAATGGCACTTTGGTGGTGGTGGGTTTTGGGTTTTTTTGATTTTTGTTTGGTTTTATGTTTGGTTGGTTGGGTTTTTTAATTTTCTTTTATCCTATTCCTTTTGAAATCCTTCTCACTGTTTTTGTTTTCTTCTGTGTTCCTCTGTGATTCCTGATGTAGCATCAATGGAAAGGAGTTTGATTGGATTAGGAATCTTTGTTCCATCTGTCGTGTAACTTGGCTTCTAATTCAGTGTCTGATGAGCCCTAATGATACTGTCTAAGTTAACTCTGGGGACTCAGCTGATTATTGCATGACAGCTATGCCAGTTTCCCTGGAAAAAGGGATGCACAGTAAATTTAAGGATAGAAGAAGGTTTGCCCCTAGACTTGAGAGGCACTCAGAATCATAGAATTGATTGGGTTGGAAAAGACCTCCGAGATCATCAAGTCCAACCCTTGGGCCAACTCCACTCCATTTACCAGATCATGGCACTCAGTGCCACGGCCAAGCTCAGTTTAAAAACCTCCAGGGATGGGGAATCCACCCCGTCTCTGGGCAGCCCATTCCAATGCCTGAGCACTCTCTCTGGAAAGATTTTTTTTCTGCTCTCCAACTTCAATTTCCCCTGGCAGAGCTTGAGCCCGTGCCCCCTTCTCCTATTGCTGAGTGCCTGGGACTGTAACTACTGTCCATAGTTGTTACTGATGTGGGGCAATATTAGGTTATTGTGCCTTACAGGCTGTGAATGTCTAACGTCTGTTTGATGCTGAGGATCAAGCAGATGGTGTATATTGTGTGTTCTCCTGCCTTGCTGTTTCCTCTTGCCTTCTCCTAAGCAGGGAACGTGTCCCTCTGGATCACTTGTCAGTCCAGTGTTGGTATTGCAGATGTGGAGCCTTGGGTAGAAAACACCTTCTGGAGTTACTAAATGGTAGTTCAAAGGATGGAGCTTCATATGTTGTGTTTGGGGTGTTGTGCTCAGAAAATGCAACCTTGGAGCATCAATGTTTTCAGTTTTTATTCAGAAAAGGATCTGCATGTGAAGCAATGGTTGCTGCTGGCTCTTTTCAGTAACTCTGTTCTAAAAGCACTGGAGGAAGATGCCCTTACGCTGAGCACTTCTCTTGAATGAAGTGATACCAAGAGACATCTTGTTTACTTTTGCAGCCCCTCTGGGTGTTGCTGTCAAAAATCCTACCAACACAATTTAGTATTTGAATGTTCAGTCTGAGACTTGGTGACAATGCCTAAAATGTTGGTTAAAATCATTGGTAAGCTACATATAACTGAATTTCTTTGCATTACCACCCATCAGCTGGCACAGTGTGCTAGTTGACACCTATTTTTACTTCTGAAAGTATGAAAATTATGATATTTGTCTTTGATGTTCATTCTGGGCTCTATTCCTTCGATAGGACTACTGATCTTAGTCCTAGGAACAACATGTGTCTCTTTGCAGATGGGCTGTCTCAGGAAGTGGCAATACTCTGGAAATAGGTGTTGTCTAAAGCCATGCAGCCCTTTGGGTTTAACCTGGAGTGCTGTGGAATGGAAGTGTCTGTGTGTGAGGTCCCTGACCTGGGAAATGAGCTGTGGGTGTTGTGTGTGCAGTGTGGGTGTCAGTGGGGTGTTGAGTCCAGTTTGCCTCTGTAATGGCCTGTAATTTCACAAGCTGTCTTTGGAAGAAGTGTCCTTGTAGTGCTCTCTATTTCCCCACTGGTCATCCACTGTTAAATTCTTTATCAGGACACACAGGGGACTGGTATGTTTGGTAGCACCACTTAGGTTTGATTCCTGCCATAAGATCCCATTTTCAGGTGCCCAGCTGGAGTGTCTTCACCACCTGGGCTGCTCATCATCTCTCTCTGTGTCTGTCTTGAGCTTAATTCTATCTTAAGCTTCAGCCAAGAAGTTACAGATGCTTTAGAGAGAAACACTTGCTTTCTTGCATCCATTGGCACCGTGAGCTTTTGTGCTGCAGAGCTGTGAAGCAGAGACCTAAAAGCAGAGTGGAGACAGGTGTGTTGTCATTACACTGAGGAAGTATTTCCAAGTAAAGAGTTTTCAGATAATAAAACTTGAAAATAAGTGACATTTTCTAGATTAGACTTATCTGGAAACTATTTTTTTTAAACTCCAAAGACCTGATCCATGTTGTAGCCTGTGAATGGTCTGTGTGAGGATGATGCCACATGAAACAATTTGTTCAACTTACAGTGTGTGTTGGCTTTGCTTTACAAATGTATAATTACTCTTTGTACAGCATGTGCCAGTCAAACCCTCAGGATGGGAAAGCTGTACAGTGCCATTCAGTTCACTGCTTTGTGTTGGAACTGTTTAAGCAAGTGAATTTTAATGTCCCCAGAAATTGCTTGCTTCATCATGTTCTAAGTTTCTCTGGAGAAACAGGAATTGAAGTTTTCAAGTAAAAAAATGTTTCTTGGGACAGCAGCCTCTGTTTGCACAAGCAGCACTTTGCAGCCATTAATTTCAGTGTTCAGATGTGGAGAACTGCGTTTGGTACTGATATGTTGTAATTAGTCTAATGGAAGCATCTGCAAAAATATACTGCTGAAATGACTTTAGCTGTAGTTAAATTCAGATTTTAAAAGGTGAATTTTTCATTATTTTAATGTCAAAATTCGTCTGCTTTCCTGTGAGCCTTGAAGGAAAAAGATATAGATAGAATGGAATATAGAATTATATTTTTTACCAGATTTGGCAGTTGTCTTTATGCTTTTTTGTCTTAATGTATTTTAAAATACATAAGCTTGTATATTTACAGTTTGTTCTTTTAAATACCTTTTGGATTTTTCCCATGAAACTGGACTCTGGATGTTCCGGGTGTAAATGAAATAGGGCTATCAGCAAACACTGTTGTTATACAGAAGGCTGACTTAGGGAAATCTTTTATGTGTGGGGGTTTTTTTTATAGGTAGTAATCATGATTGTACAGAAAGAGAATAAAAATAGAAGTCCAAAGAGAAATGTATAAAGTATATAAATGAGACAACTGCAAAAAAATCTATAAACAATCTAAACATAGCTGTAATCAGAATAGTACTGGACTGCTTTCAGTTTTGTCTTACTGTTTATTATCTGCAACATTGTGTGGGAATTCCTTTTTAATTAGCTCAGAGCCAGGTCTGTGCTATGTCCAATGTTGTTTGCCTTTCCTGGGAAGTGGAAACTTGAAAGTGCTTTGGAAGGAAGGATTGGCAGGAGCTCAGAATAAGGAAGGACAGTTATCCCTTGGATTGCCTGGAAATCACCTGCATTCAGTTCTTGGTGTAATTTGGGTAGGTTACCAAAATCTCTTCTATGGTCTTCAGATTTCATCATGTTCTTATAATCCCATCCCGTTCCATTGCCTGTCTTTGAAAAGAACATGAAGGTTGAGAAAAGCCTCCTATTTCCATGAAGCTGCTCACTGCCAGTCCATCTCGTGTGAAGCCCTTGTTTGACAGAAGCATCCTGAGGTCAGCTGAGATAAGAAGAGTTCACAGTGGCACAAATGTCAGTCTCCACCTCCTAGCCTTGTGTGTGACTAATTCTGAGATGGAGCCATTGGGGCTGAGTCAGCAGCTCAGGGTGCTGAAGGAGCTCGAGCTGTCTCAGTTTGGTCTGTACTGAGCATTAATTGGCTCTGCAGATGCAGGACCAAACCAAGTGGTTGTGGGACCTTCAGCAGAATGTGACCAAGTATGAACCAGGTGTGTCTGAGAAAGGATAGTCTGAAACAGGGAATCACAAGAAAGAGCCGTGAGATCCCACATGTGTTGGAAGCACAGGAGAGGTTAAAATAGCATCAAAGCCTTCTCATCCTCTGTAGCCAGAGCGCTCAGGGCAAGAGCAGGCAGAGAGCAGGGGGACCTGCAGCTCTTTGTTGGCAGTGCAGTCTGGGTTTTATTGCTTGCCAAGTGAAATCACAACGGGAAAAGTCTGTTTCTGATGGACAGATATGTTGCAACTCATCCTGAAGATGCCTGTTCATAAATTTTTCAGCCTGCTGAGAGCTTTGAAGGCAGGACTGCAGTTCTGAGGCTGTGATTCATTTGTCCAGCTCCTGCTCATTGGGGGATCTGTAGGTCTTTCACAATTGCAGCCTGTGAAGTATTGATGCTGCTGCAGTTAATTATAAGTTTTGAGCTTTAACACTTGCTGCCCTGTACTGTAATATCATTGCTGGCTACTGAAGCCTGTTCCAGTATTTCTGAAGTGCTGCAGCAGCAGGTGCTACACTTGGCCCTCATTTTTAGTAAACAATTAGAAAACAAGGAGTTGTTAAATCCTCATCATCTCTCTCTGTCTCCTTTGAAATAACTCAGTTTTGTGGCCCAAACTAAGACTTGAAGATCTAAGCACAAAACCCTGTGGTAATAACGAGAAAACTGTCTTAAAAATTTTGTCATGTTTTGAGGATTTTAAAACTATTTAATGACATTTCCATCTCTTGATCCCCTAGCAAAAGAGGGCTCTCAAGAGATTATTTCACACAGCTGTCCCTCGAAAGTGGTGAAGTCTGTGTTTGGATCAGAGCCATTCTGGGGAAAAATTATTTTATATTGCAGGGTCTTAAGGAGGAAAAATTACAAAGCTGCCTGAAACTCTTCTAAAAGAATGGGTGAGGTTCTCATCAGTATCTCTCTAGATACTGAGCATTCAAGCATGAGAATTTTGATTGCAAAGTTCATCTTGGCACTAGGATTGTTTATGAGTTAATTGAAGAAAATATGGGAGTGGTCAGAGAACCTCAGAGGAACTAATAATTCCTGTGTGCTTCCAGGCTGCTGCTTATATGGACTTGTCTTACCTGTACTCACACCCTGTTGCCAGGTGGTTGGACTGAAGATGAAATGGCTGCTCTGTTATTCACCTGTCCAGAGACTTGGCTGTGTCCTGTCTCTGCTGTGAAAAAGGGGCCTGTGCAGGCTTGGTTATCTCAGGAGTGGGGAAGATAATTCTTTACTGGGCTTTGTAGCAAGAGTAGGCCTGTGTGCTTGGTAGAGAAGTATTTATGGATTTCAGAGTAAAACCAGATCTGGGTGTCTATTATCTTTATGATACTGTCTTTGGCTTAATTACAGTTGTTCTATTGGGATGTTGTGTGGGGCTGTGTGGTAGGCAAGGAATTTAAATATAAATACGGAATGTCTAAAATCTGCTTACCCACTCTGATCCCCACAGAAATGCAGTTGTTGCCAGTGAAGCAAGGGATGTAGTACCAGAGAACTTGTGCAGCTTTTCTGACAAACTCCTTTTATTTGGATTCCAGCTTCCATGGCTTTTTGTGTATGGCTACTCGCTGAACACATTAAGAGTGTGTTTCAGACACAGCCATGATGCTAAAGAGGTTTTCATGTACCTTTTTGGCTAAGGGAACTTTGCTCAGTGTCAAAAATTATCAATAATTCATAGTTTTGGTGTATGATACACAGAACATCAGATATTTCATAGAATCATAGAATGGATTGGATTGGAAAAGACCTCCGAGATCATCAAGTCCAACCCTTGGGCCAACTCCAGTCCCTTTACCAGATCATGGCACTCAGTGCCACGGCCAAGCTCAGTTTAAAAACCTCCAGGGATGGGGAATCCACCCCCTCTCTGGGCAGCCCATTCCAATGCCTGATCACTCTCTCTGGAAACCATTTTTTTCTGATGTGCAACTTCAGTTTCCCCTGGCAGAGCTTGAGCCCGTGCCCCCTTGCCCTATTGCTGAGTGCCTGGGAGAAGAGACCAACCCCCACCTGGCCAGAACTTCCCTTCAGGTAGTTCTAGACAGTGCTGAGGTCACCTCTGAGCCTCCTCTTCTCCAGCACAAACACCCCCAGCTCCCTCAGCCTCTCCCCACAGCACTTGTGCTCCAGTCCCTTCCCCAGCCTTGTTGCTCTTCTCTGGCCCCGCTCCAGCCCCTCAATCTCTTTCCTGAACTGAGGGGCCCATAACTGAACACAACACTCAAGGTGTGGCCTCCCCAATGCAGAGTCCAGGGGAAGGGTCACTGCCCTGGGCCTGCTGGCCACGCTAGATTTGATAGAGGACACTGCATGGAAACAGTATTTGTATATTTTTAACTTTTTTTTTTAATAATGCTTCTTAGTTCACAACTCAGGTGAATTTTGAACTGCGTGTGGAGCTCTTCAGTGGGACAAAGTAGGAGGTAAATGGAAAACAAGGGAGCCTGTTCACAGGTTGTGCTGACCCATTTAAGGCAGGCCCCTTGGACCATGACATGCTCAGGCATTATTGTAGTTTGTCTTCACGAAATTCCTCCAGTGTTCCTGTTCAAACGATTGGAATCAAGTGGCACCAGCCCAAGGACGGACAGTGTGTGACTGAGGCTCAGTGTAATGAGAAACAGGCGCTTTAGATAAGCTGGAGCAGCTTGAATAGCTGATTCACAGATAGCTTGTCTTGAGTATCTGAGGCCTTCCAGGTCATGGTTGATCTTCTGGCAGTTCAGGATATTCCCAGTGGTATTCTGTGGAACAAAACCTTGGATTAATGCACAGTAGCCTTGCCAATGGGAGTACTACATATGTAGTCCCCAAACTCCAAGAAAACAAATCCAAAATGTTCATCTTAAGCTACTTGTAGAGCTTTTCCCTGGCTGCCTGCTTTGTGTCCCTTTGGAGATGACTCTTTGGTGTTCATCTCACCTGTTCTACAACACTGAATTTTAGTTGTCAAAGCCTCTTCTTGCAGTTCAGTCCAACACTTAAGGATTTTGTGTTTAATTTTTTCCCGTTTCCACCTCTGTAAAGATAGTCCTTTTATGTCCAAGCTGTGCATGTTATTTCTTTGGTTACTGTACAGCAAGAAACTTGCTGTTTTTATGTATTGTATCTTGCATTGCTTTAGGTAATGGGGACTGACTGGTCCCTTCGTCTGCATTTCAATTACACTTTGTTTTCTCTTAGATTTTAACTCATTTAAAAATAATTCAGAATTGAACTGCAAAGCCAATTAAGCTTCTGGATGCAGAGTATGATTCATCATGCCAGTTTTCTTAGTTGCTCATCCTACCACTTTCCTACTTTAAATATTTGAGTCTTTTCTTTCTCCTGACTCAACTATGCTCAGTTTCCGTGCTCTTTGAAAGATAATGGGCATGTTTTTAAATTTACGTGTTACTGGTATATCTGATACTGTCTGAACTATTTCTGACACTGTGAGTAACTTTTGAGATCTACCTCCTGAGTGGTATTTGCCAAGAAGAGGCACGCAGTGTGTTGTTGGAATAAGTGTCTCCAGTGTGTACAGTATTATTGTGAAAGCACACAATAAACACGCAAGTGACGCAAGAAACTGACTTCATGAGACAACTTTTTGGGTAAGCAAAGAAGAATTATTACTGCTTTTCTTTATGAGAAACCTGAGAAGAAGATGGGCATTCTGGTGGGTCACAGGAAAGTTACAGCACTGATGGAGTGATGCTTAAAAAATTTAACAACTGCTCCTCCAAGGTGTTTCAGGACTTGCTGGTACTAATACTGGTATTTATGCAAGGTATTCCTGAGTCCTCATCTAGAACATAAATTCTGCTCACCCCATAAACCCCATTGTTTCTGGATCTCTTTAGTCTTTCCCTATGGGAGATACATTTTTGATTTCTTCTATCTTGCAAGGACACGCAGAACATCTGTCCTATATCTGAAATAGTGTGGCCAGCAGGACCAGGGCAGTGACCCTTCCCCTGGACTCTGCCTTGGTGAGGCCACACCTTGAGTGTTGTGTTCAGTTCTGGGCCCCTCAGTTCAGGAAGGAGATTGAGGGGCTGGAGCGGGTCCGGAGAGGAGCAACAAGGCTGGAGAAGGGACTGGAGCACAAGTGCTGTGGGGAGAGGCTGAGGGAGCTGGAGGTGTTTGTGCTGGAGAAGGGGAGGCTCAGAGGTGACCTCAGCACTGTCTAGAACTACCTGAAGGGAAGTTCTGGCCAGGTGGGGGTTGGTCTCTTCTCCCAGGCACTCAGCAATAGGACAAGGGGGCACGGGCTCAAGCTCTGCCAGGGGAAATTGAAGTTGCACATCAGGAAAAAATTGTTTCCAGAGAGAGTGATCAGGCACTGGAATGGGCTGCCCAGAGAGGGGGTGGATTCCCCATTCCTGGAGGTTTTTAAAGTGAGCTTGGCCGTGGCACTGAGTGCCATGATCTGGTAAAGGGAGTGGAGTTGGCCCAAGGGTTGGACTTGATGATCTCGGAGGTCTTTTCCAACCCAATCCATTCTATGATTCTATGATTTGAGGGTTTTTTGATGGATCACTGAAGGATTGCTGAATGAGAGATCTGTCTCTAAATGAGAGAGGTGTGGCATGGAGTTTTCTAGTGATTACTGTAAAGGATTTTCTGATGGCTGCCAATACTTGGCCTACACTTCATGTGTCATCCTGTCATAACTGATGGTAATTTGCAATTTTGTGAATTCAGTGAAGTACTGTTTTTGGGTGTGCTTACAGAAAAAGAGGGAAGCTGGGAAGGACAACTCCTGTAGTGTGATCAGACTGCATGTGTGATGTGTGCGCCAGTGTTGAAGCCAAGGCTGATGGCTGTTCATCTCACAGCTGGACGAGTGCAAGGAACAGCTTTGCAGGGGCTGCTGCTTCAGTATTTGCCTCTGGGCTTTGTGCTGAGGTGTCTGCACAGGAGCTACTCCAAGGCACAAGAACATCACTAGTTCCTCTGTACCCCTGCTTTGATTGTTATTATTAAATCTTTACAGTAATCCTGATGCTGCTGGGTGCTTTTCAACCAGAATGTTGATGCAACGTTTCATCACACTGAAAAGTGGATATAGTAACTTTTTGTTTACCATTGGCTTCATGAAATAGATAGCCTGAAGAATTGCAGTGTGTTTTTGATTCTCCAAATTGATTTGCTTTTATCAGAAATGCCAAAGGGTTTACCCTTATGTTCCAGACCTGCACCTGCTCATAAAAGGATGGTTACAGTCATACAGAACATCTGAAACAAAGAGCTACAATTGCACTTCTAATACAAAGAGTTAATAAATCTATAAGGTAAACAGAGTGGTTTGTGGAGAAGGCTTTTTTTTTCCCTGAAGTATTGTCACTCTTGAATGGAGAATTGGATTTGCATGGTAAAATTAAACTGAGGTGATTGGATGCACCTTCCCTCTCACTGACAAAACAATCAATTCAGTGAAAAATGAGAACTGACATGAGCCTCAAAACTTTTAATGAGGCATCTGAGCCAAGTGACAAGATGGTCCAGCTGGTTAATAGCTCATCAAGAATTCAGTTCAGCTAACACTTCAATTCTCTAATAAGCTGTATGTAATAAACATAAGCCTTATTGAAAACTGCTATCAGAAAGCACCCATTTATCTTTCATGTATCAAATAGCAATTTTCAAGTGAAAATGAATAGATGAGCTCTCTTTTTTCTCATACTGATTATTTCTGTCTAGTAGAGCATTTTGGTTACTGTCCTTTATGTTTAGACTGTCAGGATAGATAAATTGAATAAAATTTTAAGCCATTCCTTTTTCAGCATTTCTACATAAGGAAACACAAATGCTGCTTAGAGCAACCCTAGAATAGAAATGACTGAAGCCTAAACAGTTGCTTGCCATTCTTAGTCCAGATTCCTGAGGACCTGAAAGATTCCAGAGGAGGTCATGTCTAAGCTTTAGATTTCATATCTACTGTTTAAAATTTTTTGCTTACTGGTTTTGTGGAGAGCAAAGGGAAAATATTTGGTAGATTTGACAAAGTGTGAGTATAGTTCATAATTTGCTCTGAAGCTGCAATGTAGTTTTCATGTCTGTGTTCTGAAGAGTGCAGGTTTCCCAAAGGGAATTGTGGAATGAGACAATGTATGATTAGTCCTAGTCATTGTTTTCTGTGGAAGTGGCATTTGGTTCAGGTTCTCAGTTCGACCTGGTTGCTTGGCCTGTGGAGGTTGGTGTGATGTGAGAGTGGGGAGAGGAGCAGCACAGAGGACAATCAGTGTGTGTGTTCACCCATAAGGCAGCTCTGGGCAGAGCAGGCTGGCAATCCATAGGGACTCACAGGTGGTACTGTGAGGTACATCATATTATGGTTCTTAAAATTGTAGTGGTAATCTCAAGATCGACCCTAGCTTTATTCTCTGGAAGTCTGCTCTGTCCCTCTCCAAGCTGTACAGCTTCTCTTCTGTCGATATCTTTCCAAGAGGGAGTGGCTGCTCTAGTCTCTGGGCAGTGTGTTTGCACCTGTCTGTCTCTTGGGAGCACTGGGCAGGAGCTCCTATGGGATCCCTCATGGAGTCCCAGCGAGTATTGTAGCACTGGGGTCATCTTTGGCATTGCTGAAAATAAAACAGAGCTACTGTAACAGGTATTGGGGCTCACACATTAAGGTTTCTTGTGACCTTATAGAAAGAAGAAACGTTCTGTTGTTGTTGTGTTTTTCTGCTGCTGTGTTCATGATGGATGTTGTACTTGCATGCTCCTTACGCTTCTGATACCATTTCTGCTATTTGTTTGGTGTGAGGAAGTGAGGCAGGGTGGCTTCATATCTCCCCACGTTCCTGAGCTCATCTCTGATGCAATGCTCCTGACTTTTTATTTTAGAGCACCTTTGTTTTTGCATGTTCTAGTTATTCCTAACTGCTTGCTCTTCCTCAACCTCAGTAACAATGGTAGCAGTTAGACTTGTTCTGAAAGTTCTTGTGAGTTGTGCTATGCTGGAAACTTGAGGATTTTGCCAACATCCCATGTTCTAGCTGTAGACCTGGTCGGTTGTGTTTAATGATGCCAGAACTTGGTGCAAGCAAGCACAGACTGGAGTTCTGATACCTTTTCTTTTATCAGGGAACTCACAGAGGGTGATGTCTCTTCAAGAATTGCTTTAAGTCTATGACATTGCTGCCACCAGGTGTCTCAGATGCTGCTACTGCTACTGTTGGCACAGGTGCTACTGTGAATGTAAAAGCAGGAAAGTGACCACATCAGGGGAATGGAATTCTTGGTGGTGTTCTGCCCCTTTCCTCTGGAGATGAGTCACAGCTTCATCCAAACTGAAACAATCACAGGATAAAATGGGGAGCGGTGCTGGGATCTTCTGGTCACACTTTGGCTGTAGTTGCAGATACTTCCCCTTCAGTGCTGAGACAAAGCTGTTCCTTGTTTCCTGAAGATTCCTCAAGTAACAGTTCTTTCAGGATATGTATAATTGACTTACTCAGACTAAATGGTGACTGATGAAGGCTTCTGTCTGTTCCCCTTCTGTCTGATCATTTAGAGTTTCATTTACTTCCTTCTTCCCACCATCAGTTACCTGTCAAGGTATGTATAATTTGTTTAATTCCTGACATTTGAGCACCAGCAATAAACTTGTACACACTTGCTGTGTCACTTTTCTGTAACAATCCTAAGAGAAGGACCTGAGCACTTGCGTGTTTTTAACAAATCAACTACATCTTCTAATGAATTTGGTGCTGTGCTATTATAGTTATGCATTGACATGTTGGAAATGGAAACACAGAAAAGAATTATCAAATCAATTACTTATTTTCCTTTTCTCCCTACATAACCAGTGAGTGAACAATTTTGAAGGTAGATGCTTTTCACCAGTAATGGGAACAATCCCTCAATATTTTGTTTAGGCTTCTTGGGTACTTCTCTGGAACTTAAAGCATTTCTAATACTTGTGTAAGAACAAACCTACAGCAAATATTTACCCTTTATCAGAACCTTAAAAAAGGTATGCTTGAAGCCCACTGCTTTTCATTGTGTTAGATATGCATTTTATACTTCATTGTTACCTTTCTTAAGGTTATTTGCCTATTCCATGTGTACTCTCTGTAGCTTGTCTAAAATTGATTCTTCTTGTGGAGACTTGCCAAGCAGCAGCTTTGTCTTCCATCTTCAATCTAAGTTGAGGAGGGCCTCTCACTACAAGGAGAAAATTGAGGTTCTGGAGCATGTGAAATAAACAGCAGCAAAGCTGGTGGTGGGTCTCGGGTCTTGTGAGAGGTGACGGAGGGAGCTGGGGTTGTTTGGCCTCGATATCCACTTTTGGGACAGCAGCTGTTCAGCTCTATTTATTAATCCTTTGGGGTTCAGTGGTTTGTAGGAAGTGCACTGTGGGCCTGTGCAGGTGCTGCATCAGTTTTTGTGTCTCATACAGGGGTGCATTTTGAACAGTCTCTTCCAGCTCCCTTCCTTTTTCCTCCATACCCGGTATTTAACTCTGTGAAGTATTAAGTGGTGTATGTGCTGACACAGAGAAGTAGTTGCAGTTACTGTGCAATGAGATTTCCATTTCTAGGCACTGACTGTGTAATGCTGGATGATTTTTAAGCTCAGTGGACTCTTTGTTGATATTTTGTAAATCTAGCTCGATGGTTGCTGTGCTCTTCTTTCCTCTTAACTGCTGGATTTTTTCGGGATGAGAACACTGTCCCACAAAGCCTCAGTTCCATTAACAGTGCCCAATATCAGCGCAGTCCTGTGAGCTTCTCCTCTGATGACCCCTCATTAACCTTGCCTCAAAGGCTTGCAAAGCCTTTCTCATATGCTGCAGAAATGCACACAGAAGAACATTTGTCTGTTCTGTATGCTGCTTCTTCCCCTGAATAATGGCCCGGGAGCTGCAGTGTCTTCCCTCAAATTTTCAGGCATTTGGAACACTTGATGAAATGCTGCTTGGTGTAACCTCAGCACAGATAGATAATTTACCTTGGTTGTGATTCAGACTATAATTCAACAGCATTTTGAAGTGTCTCATGGCTGTACATTGTCAGATCATGCCAGGTGAAGACAGTTCATTGCTATTAATTTTTCTAGTGCACCTCTTTGGATAAAAGCTCTGTACTGATGCTGTAGTGTAGTTAAAAAATGCAAAGCAACAGCCCAGTAACTGTCACTGCAACAGAGCAATGTGTAATTTCTGGATACAGCAGTGGGATATGCAGAAAGCTGGCATGACCTGTCTGTAGTACGTCAAGTGTCCAGTGTTTCTGTGTTTCCTCTGCTGGTTATCTTCCCAATATAGTGGAAGAGGGAACAGCTCCAAGTTGTGTAGCAACTCACCCAATGAGCTTTTTCTTTTATAAAAATACCTGTTTTCAAGTTGGCCTCTCACCTGTGAGTCTATTTATTTGTAGAAGATGGAAATCATGGGAGGTTTTCTGGTTTGTTCTGTTATGTGTGAAGGCTCCCTGGCACTTTGGCTGTGTTGGTTATACTTGATGTTAAGAGACAGAAAATCACCTTTGAGGGTGTATAGCAGGAGTGAGCAGATGTAGTTCTCTCCATGTGAAGTATTTCTCTTGTTGCCCACTTGCTTTGTATCCTGCAGCATGAGTTTGGGGGCAAAGTGCAGCGTGTCACCTCTGCATGACTGTGCCCATTTCATGCCAGATGAGTTGTCCTGACTTTACCTCAGTCAGTAAAAAGAGCCTGGGGAGGTGGGACCCCTGGTTGAGCTCGGCCTGAATGATCCAAGCAGAGTAGGAAGCCTCCCTGAGGAGGCTCCCCTGCTGCTCCAGGTGTCTGAGCTGGGCTCTGGGACTGCCTGTGGTGGCGGCAGGTGCTTTGCAGATGTGTGGTTTCTTGTCGTGATGTTAACAGGACAGAACTTGGAAGGACTGGGAAAAGTTAGAAAGGAAAATGTATTAGAAACCACTCAGTAGACTCAACAGCTATGTGAGTAACCCAGTTGAAATTTAAGATTCATTTAGGTGCCAGAAGTGTATTTTCTTTCCCTCGGTAAGGATGCTGGATAGGTATTAAGCCTTGGCTGAAATCAATCACCATAGGAATATAAGCATTTTTGCTGCTGATCTTTGTTTTCTGTGGCATAGTACAATAGCTGATTGTAGAGGCCAGGGGGTTGTTTTGATTTTTGGTTTGGTTTGGATTGCATATATGTAAGGTACATGAGTACAGGAATAGAAAGAGGGTAGTAACAATTCTGCATGTAATTCATGCTCCTCGTGTACGTGAAGTACATTAATAAAAGTGTAAGTCTACACCTGCCCAAGATCCCTGTTTTACACTGAAAAATGTAAACTCCTCTGATAGCTCTTTCCTGACCCAAAGAAGTCAGATGGGAAGTACAGGGATAAATGGAAACAGCCAAGAAAAGCTTATTGAATGGCTCTGAGCTGAACAATTGTTTCATTTGCTGCCTGTCTCCTTTCAGGCCCCTGGCACTGCAGAGCTGCAGGTCACGTGCTGGGAAGCCTTGCTGTTTGTCCTGGCTTGTCAAAACAATTTAATGTAGGTGGAAAGGAATGAATGAAATGAGCAGAGTGGGCTTGATGCATCTGTTTCAGTTTGTTGGAAGGGCAGCCCGGTGATTGGGATGTGACACTTCAGTCCTCCAGGGAAGTTATCAGTTAGGAAGAACAATGCTCTCTGTTTTATAAGGGAGTTACATCCATTTTAGGAAGCAAGCTCTCCTACAGTTTGACAGCTCTGTATATTTTTAAAAATATTTGGGCTATATCTGCCTGGCATGGGCTAACTGAGCTACGAGAATGTGATTTGCTATTTTTCTAGACTTAGGACTTTGTCTTGTCTGCCTAAGGTTGGTTCATTTTGGTAAAAAAAAACTGAGGGAGGAGAGTGTGTGTTCCCAGGCACTCAGCAATAGGACAAGGGGGCACAGGCTCAAGCTCTGCCAGGGGAAATTGAAGTTGCACATCAGAAAAAAATTCTTTCCAGAGAGAGTAATCAGGCATTGGAATGGGCTGCCCAGAGAGGGGGTGGATTCCCCATCCCTGGAGGTTTTTAAACGCAGACTGGCCGTGGCACTGAGTGCCGTGATCTGGTAAATGGACTGGAGTTGGCCCAAGGGTTGGACTTGATGATCTCGGAGGTCTTTTCCAACCCAATCGATTCTATGATTCTATCATTATACTAACAAAATGTATCTGAGATATCTAGTGTTTTCCTGAATGCTGGGCTTGTGAGTTCTTTTAAAGTAAATTCACATGTTTCTGTAACCTTGCATTAGTATTCCTTTAGGGAAAGAATGTAAAAACCTGTTGTGGATGAGGGTGTGGGTTGTGTCCAAGGAAATGAGGGTAGCAAAAGGCAATATGTATTGCTGGCCTAAGAAACAAATGGCCTTTCTCTTTCTCTGCCAGCTCTGTTTGACGTTCCCTGCTGCAGTGTGTGCTGAAGGGTGCGGCGTTTCCCTGGTTGCAGGAACATGGCTGTGTTTCTGGGTGAAAGATTTTGGCCTGTGTTTTGTCCAAACTTGTCCCAGATCACTAGGGCACTGTGACTTTTAAAGAAGGGTTGTATTACTTAGTACACTGTCACTGTCTTGGTGGGTGTTTTAATGCCAGTGCTGAAGTGTTGAGTGTCCGTGTTAAATGTCACAGCTGTGTTTGCAGGAACACGAGGCTGCCTTGGATGTGACCCTTGGATGTGATCGGGGAGAGAAATGAGTCAAAATGTGGGTGCCCGTTAAGAGTCTGTTCATTGATAAGGGTGATTAGCACTTGTTAGTTTCTATTTAAGGCAGGTGGTACAGGGGAGGGAAACAGAGTAAAGCCCTTAAGGGAGATTGGATTACACAGATTAAGATGAGAATGCAATGAAATACACTTGACGTTAAGTGAAGTGTAGTCTAAAACTGGTTAGTAGTATTTCATAGAATCATAGANTGCTGAGGTCACCTCTGAGCCTCCTCTTCTCCAGGCTAAACACCCCCAGCTCCCTCAGCCTCTCCCCACAGCACTTGTGCTCCAGTCCCTTCCCCAGCCTTGTTGCTCTTCTCTGGACCCGCTCCAGCCCCTCAATCTCCTTCCTGAACTGAGGGGCCCAGAACTGAACACAACACTCAAGGTGTGGCCTCACCAACACAGAGTCCAGGGGAAGGATCACTGCCCTGGTCCTGCTAGGGATCCTAGTCTGGTCCTGAGATAGATAACCTGTTAGTATGCACAAAATGAAGGAAATTTAATCCAAATGTGTGTCTAAAATTTAGGCTTTGGACAAAAATGGATGTAAGTGTTCAGACTGACTATTTAAAAGTGATATAAAAGTAATTATTGAAGCCTTTTTTGTATGATGGCCATATGTAACAGCTGGATTTATGGCTATTAAGTAGCTCTGTGTGGATTATATTGGTCCAGTGCAGAGGCTGAGAATCCTGCTTTATTTTACCGCAAGAAAGATGATGGTTTTGTGTTGTGTTGTTTGGGGCACTGAGTGTTTCTCAGAATCATTTATGTATAATCTGCTGTACCTGTTGCGACCCTGCCTTTCTGTTGCATTGGAAGCAGTTTGGGTTGAGTGGTTTTGAGCAGAACTTGATCAGCCCAGTTCATTATGATGAAAGGAAAGCTATTAGGCAGGTAAGACAGCTGAAATGGGAGTACTAATTACGTATTAAACTCCCCTCAACACCCAAACCCAGACATTAAATGTGGTGGGAGTGTTTCTGCAAACCTGTTATACTGAAAGTTTTGCAAGTGTATTTATGGAGGAGTGAGAAGAGGTGGTAGTGCCCATTTCTGCAGCATGAAATGTTGAAGGATTGAACTCTTTTCGTGTCTGTGGACTAAATTGGCAAAACTTAAGAATTTAATATCTTCCTAAGAAATGTAAAAGTATGTGTGTGATTGACATGCATAGAAACAGATAAGAAACTGATTTCTGAGATAATTTCAAATTCATTCAGATAATTTCAAATTCATTCAGATAATTTCAAACTTTGCTCTGGGGGAATTGTACACTTCTGAAAATTGGAGCTTCATCTGGAAATGAAGTTTGTCCATGCCTTAAGATGCTCTCTGAACCTTTTAGAACAAGTTAATGATCTAAGTGAATATAGATAGTAGCATGGCTGAATTGTATTGAGAAAACACATTACCTGTAAGCAAAGGAAGAGGAATTACTGCCTGGAGGACAGTGGGAGGATAAGTAAACCCTGCATGGTTTTGCTGCCTCCTTTTAATTGAAAAGAAAATCTGAAATTAAGTGACTTGAAGTTATTACTGAAATCTGACAAACAGGTCACTGGTTGTTTCTAAATAACTGTTAGAAACAGTGATTCTAAAGTTCTTGGCTTTAAGTGTTAGTGCAAACTGCATATGGATCTAATTTACCTAAGTCAGACTGATGGTAGATCTAATTTCTGTCAATCTGACTGGTGTGAGCAGTGCATTGATAATGCCTTGGTGAGCTGAGAACACTGAATGGCACGAGCAGACTCTCTTCTCTTTGAGATGTAACTCTGGTAACAGCTGCTTGGAGTCTCAGTGACATCTGACAGCTGGAGGTTGGTGGGTAACACAACAGTGTTGTCCAGGAATGCTTTTTCATGAACTGCTTTCTGGCCAAAAGATTGCTTTTTGTCTCTAGTGGGAGTTATGTTTTTGTTGATGTGAAATCACAGGAAACTTGCTCAATCATGAGGTTCTGCTTTTAATCAAAGAAACTCCGACTCATTCACTTTCTTTTTTTTTTTTAAATTTACAAGTGTCTACTGTTTGTTAGAGAGGTTTGATGTTCTGCCCCCTGTATGGAGGGGCAGTGCCATCTGTTACCATATTGTACACAAAGGAACAATGGAAGATAATATTGTTGTGTACAACATGAGAGAGGTGCTTTAAATTCTCTGGTTTTATCCTCAAACATTATATCCCGTTGATGTGTTTGAAACATCTCATCCTTTCCAACCCAACCCATGCTGTGTCTCTGTGATTCTGTAAGGTGCCATGGTCTGCTGATCACAGTGGGGTCGGATCAAGGGCTGGACTTGTTGATCTCAGAGGTCTCTTCCAACCCAGTTCATTCTATGGTTCTACAATTCTGTTTCCAGCTTAAGTCAGGCAATGACTAAATTTATTAAGAGTAAGGGAGGAGAAAACAGGAAGAGGAGTTAATCTACAGACTTGTAGTTCTTGACTCTGAGAGCAGTGGAATTGAAAGGAACAATATATTATAAAGAGATTGTAAAAGAATGTGTTGAAGGTAGTGTATATAAAGGTACCTGAAGGGAAGTTGTAGCCAGGTGGGGGTTGGTCTCTTCTCCCAGGCACTCAGCAATAGGACAAGGGGGCACGGGCTCAAGCTCTGCCAGGGGAAATTGAAGTTGCACATCAGAAAAAAATTCTTTCCAGAGAGAGTAATCAGGCATTGGAATGGGCTGCCCAGAGAGGGGGTGGATTCCCCATCCCTGGAGATTTTTAAAGTGAGCTTGGCTGTGGCACTGAGTGCCATGATCTGGTAAATGGAGTGGAGTTGGCCCAAGGGTTGGACTTGATGATCTTGGAGGTCTTTTCCAACCCAATCGATTCTATGATTCTATAAATTGCAAACTAAATGGCATTTAAGACAGCTGATTCTTGTGTGTACTCAACTGCTTTTCAAGTAGCTGCTTCTCTGAATAAGGAAGTAAGGCAAAACTTTCTGATGTACCTTTCCTTTTTCTTTAGGATCGGAAGCTGTCCAGGTCAGAGAGACAACGATTCAAAGAGGAAGCTGGGATGCTGAAAGGGCTTCAGCATCCCAATATTGTCAGGTTCTATGATTCCTGGGAGTCTACAGTCAAAGGAAAAAAGTGTATTGTTCTTGTGACGGAACTTATGACATCTGGAACGCTGAAAACGTAAGTAAATTAAGACACGTCCAAGTATTTAAGTTTCATGAGCGCAGAATCAGAGCACTGGAAAGAGATGATATTTCAGAATACATAAGAACAGAGCCCTTTTTCTGAGGGATAACATCCTGTAGGAACATATTGTTGAAGAGGAGTGTGGGGCATGGTAGAACATCTCTTAAGCCAGCAAGCTTGTCAGATTCTTCCTTGTGATGTCCTAGTAAGTGAATGCAGAAAACTTCTGGATTTTAAGAGCTTGGGAAGACTGAGCTCTACTTTCACTTTTCATATTTTTTTTTCTCCAGCTGCTTTCCCTTTAGCACGAGCTGGTTTGTGGAACACAAGTTAATTCACCTCTTTTGGGAGACTTTGGGTGTTACTACAATGCAAGTAACACGTAAAAAGGAAGAAATTCACTGCCTATTTCCCTACTTGTTTAGCTGAAACTTGATGAGGTGGTAACTATCAACAATCTAAGCATGGAGGTGCCTGCAGCTCCAACCTGCGAGGCAGCTGCGACCCCTCGGTGTGGTTTAAGGCAGAGGTAAACGCAGAGTGCAGGAAATGCAGCGAGGGCCTCTAGTGGTGCGCGGGGTCTCCCGGGAGTGCCCACTCCTACTGCAAACAGAACTGCCAGCTTGGGGATAAAGGGCCTGTGGGTCACTGTCTGCATTCACTGCCCAATTGAGTCTTGCAGAGACATTCAAACCCTAAATGTGTAAGCAGGCTGTGGGAGTTGGAAACTATTTGTCATCTATTTGGTTAAAATAGCCTATAAACTAGAGGTTTAAAAAAACATCTCGTGTTTTTTGCTTTTTTTTAAACAATGCTTATTGATAGCCACGAATGGACATTTTTAAAGAGGGGGAAAGAAATGGCTCTTTGGGAGTCTGGGCTGCAATTACAGGGAACTGTTTATCTCTTGAAATAGTTCTGGAGGACTAAGGATACCACAACATTCTTCAGCGTGATGTTCCATGACAATGTTTTGAAGGCTAATATATTTCAGATAAAATAATAGATCTGCTGCTTCGCATGCTTTTTTCAGAGCAGTAATAAAGATGCCTTTAAATAAAGATAGCTAATTTTATGCTAAGTGTGTAGTGTTACATATAATTGTTTCTCCCTTTCTTACTCCTTTAACCCTCTCACAGATTTTAACATTTGGATCGGCTTATCTTGCATATGCCATCATATAATAAATAATAGACAGTTATGAAATAGGGTGTTGGTAGGAAGAAACACTTCAGATTTTCTGTCTATAGGATTATTTTGTGCTTTGAAGTATCAAAGTCTTTTTACTTTATCTGGAAAAAAGTAACAGGTTCTTTAATTGAAGATCTTTGAAGCTGTGGAGTTCTGGATGGATTTTCCCCCCCACTCTTGCATAGCTTGTGTTACAATTGAGTTTATTCTTGCCCACTTCACTTGAGACTTGTCAGGTAAACTCTATATATGGGAAATCTCTACTGTGCCAAATTTAGTATCATGAAGTATTTCATGTGTTTGTGTCACATTCCTAGATTAACACTGCTCACTTGTGTTAGCTTATGATATTTGGCTGACTGAGTATTCCTTCCTTATCTTTTTTTTCAGTATGTTTACATTACCTGCATTTAATAAAAGTATTACCCTCTTCATTTTCAGACTTAGAACACAGACATTGTTGTCACTTGATGTAAAAAAATGAGCAGAAAAAAAATGTGGTAATTAATCTTAAAGTAAATTTTCTCTTAATTTTTTTTATAAATTGAGAGATAAGTACCCAGAAATAATATTAAAACTTTGTGGACTCCTTTTTGAATGCTGCAACTTTCTAATTTTGCACAAGGAAAACTCCCCAAATTTTTATGTATGAATGGAAAAGTTTTGCAACTAAATTTTTGTAACAAATAAGACTGCTTTCTGATATTGTGTGCTATCATGGAATTAAAATATTGGGGGGGAAATGGAGTTGTCTGTTTTAAATTTTAATTATCCTATTAATGAAGACAACAGTGTTTAATCTGATTTAAGTGTCAGCCCTTAGTTTTGTTCAAGGCCTGGATGAAAGTGTGTCTCGTGTGTTCCTGGCCCACTGTAAGTGAATGTGTCAGCTCTGACAGCCCTCACACCTCTGCTAATTTAGTAGGGACTCCTGTACATCCTTCAGCTGAGATGCTGTGGGTGTTTGTAATTACAGAAGCCTAGACTAGAAACCTCCTGAGGTCTCTTGAAGCCTGAGTTATCCAGTGATACCAGGAAAATTGGGTGCATACTGGCAAGTAGAGTTGTCTGTATCTTTGTATGTATTTACATGTGCGTCCATTTTAAATTGGTCTCTGCTGTAAGTGACACGTGACTGAGAGTGATGGAAAACCCACAGCAGCACTGCAGGATGCTGGGTGATGGCTGGACCCAGCAGGTCCTTGAGCAGAGAGAAGCTGGCAGAAGGCAAGCATATTTGAAACCAAGAATGTAATTAGGGATTCCAGATGCTGAACTGAAGTGCCCCACCATGTGATCTTTGGAACAGGCTCAAGAGAGATGAATGAGGGTTGTGTCAATAGCAAGAATTCAAGTGGTAGCTGATGTGATTCAAACCTCCTCCAGTTTGTCTCCTTCCTTGGCTTGGCTTTTTTCCTGCCTGTCTTTATATTCTGAGACTTGATTTCCTCTGGAATTGTGTCCTGGTTGCTTTCACAGATCTGTTTTCAGAGCAGGATTATTGCAAGCAACTTGATTTTCCAGATCTTCTTTTGAACTGGAGAAATGAAAGTCAAAGGGATTAATATGCTGCATTTTTATGTCGGTGTTGATTCAAGTGATTTCATCCAGACTTTGCCCTGATAAGGGGAAATGCAGAACAGGCTGAACACCACCACAGAATAACTGAACATGACTTGCTTTTAGCTGAAGGTTGTAGGTGCTGGACTCCATGCTGGTCACAGAATTTACTGCCAATCTTGCAGTAGTGTGAAAGGGGTCTTTGTCTGAGACTCTGGCCAAATAAGAATGAAGTCCTTGCTCTACAGAGCATACTACTTCCTTTCTCCTAAGTGTATTTCATGCTGTACCTTTTCAAAAGGAAGGAAACAGCTCTTCACTTCAAATTGTGTCACCTGAAGAGAGGTTGTAAGAAAACACTGCTGGAAAGCACTTAAATACTGTCACAGGTTATTCACCTTGTGACATCTCTAATCTGTTGAAGTTAAGGAATAGAATAAGATCATAGTCTTGGGTCAGGAGCATTGGAAAATATTTTTGGTATGAAATTTGACTCTTCTGACATGGGATTTCAGAGTGGCAATGGTAGAACAGTTGAGGTTGAGTTACATTCCACCTATGAAGGAATGCTGACTTCATGTGTGAACTCCTCACCTCAATTGTTTGGCAGAGGCTTTGTAAAGATTTCTCTGCCCCATCCATATCTGCCTGGAGTTTCTAAGTCATGAGTAGTACCAGTCAGGTTTGGGTGATCAGACCCTGTCCTGTACCAGGGAAGCTATTTCTGAGAATTCCCCATTTGCTTGACAACTTCACAAGTAAATTTGAAGCAGATTTAAAGTGTAATATGGAAACCTTGACCAGAGTGCTTGGACTACTGTTGAGAAAAAAGGAATAATGACTTCAGAACTCTTACAGTTTGCCCCTGCTTGGTTGGTTGTTATTAGTGTTTTGCATCCAGTGACCCACCTCCCCACCCAGTTAAAATTAATCAAGGTAGAGGTTGTAACTGTTTAAGCAGTTAAATAGATACAGAATTGCTGTAACTCCTGAGCCTTGAATTCTTCATTGTGGAAGCGGTGCCTTGAAACTTAGCAAGCCAACTGTCTAGTTAGTGTGGGATGATTTTGTATTTAGGTGAGTTATTAGCTATGTTATCAAGCTTTTCACAATTGTCTTTAATCATTAGTCTCCTGTCTAAAACAAACTGGGGTAGGTTTATCGGGGGAATTGTCTTTAGCTCCTCTGAAGTCTTGAAATGTCCAGGTAGGTTTTGAAGTGGAAGGTGAAGTTTAGATTTGTGCATGTCTCTAATTACTGTTTCTTTGCTTCCAAACAGCAAATGGCATAGTTTAATCTGCTACTTGGTAGAAGAACCTGTTTAACCTGCTGTTACTTTTTTCATTAGGTATTTGAAAAGATTTAAAGTGATGAAAATTAAAGTCCTGCGAAGCTGGTGCCGTCAGATACTGAAAGGCTTACAGTTTCTACACACACGCACTCCTCCCATCATCCACAGAGACTTAAAATGTGACAACATCTTCATCACTGGCCCCACTGGATCAGTCAAGATTGGAGACCTTGGTCTGGCAACCCTGAAACGAGCTTCTTTTGCCAAAAGTGTGATAGGTAAGCCTCTCTTGTACTGGAGGCACGTGAGCCTTTTAAGAGCTTTCCTTAAAAATATGGTTCCAAACGTCCATTGTCAAAGCCAAAAGATGCCTAGGCTTTGTTTCTTGGTTGCTGAGGTCATTCTGTGTTCCTGATGCAATTACATGTTGAAATTCTGGTTATGCTTTTTGTATTTGTATATTAATATCGAAGTATTTTGGAATATGGAGTCCTTGTCCTGCCCAACAGTTTAGTGCAACATTGTTGATAAAACCACTCTTGACTACATAAAAATCTCAGCTTTGATATGATGATGCTTCAAGAAGTGTGCAAATGCATTTTGGTGACCAAACAACATTTTGATATTTAGTGTAGTGTTAGTTCATACTGCCAAATTTTTTTTGTATGTCACCAGGGGTTCATATTAAATCTTCTGTAGCTTGTGAGCAATCAGGAACTAAGGTATCTCAAAGAAAGCCAATATTATATGTATTTATATAATATCACAGTCAGACTGTGGTATAATGCCTTACTCAGGGAGTCTGTAGAATGTGGATTTGTGTAAGTTAGGGAGGGTATTGGGGAATTATGGCCCTATACTGGCACTTTTCTTGTGTATTTACTAATAACCCTTTCCAGAAATTGGTTTGATGAAACCAGTGTAGTCTTTCTTGTGAATTCTTAAAAGAATTGGTTTTATCAGCTTTGTTTTTATAGTTGGGTGAATAGACTGCAGGGAATGAAGTTGTTCTCACTCTCAGTATTTAGAGCTTGCTAAGATGCAGCATTACTCAACAGTCCTATGCCAGATTCCTTGATGGGATCTGTGGTGTATACCTTTAAATTGTCTTCCAAGCTGTTGCTGAAATATTTCCTGCTTCTTAACCAGGTCAAAGTATTAATAGGACAGAAAAAAGAAATAATTTCTTAAGCATACTTGTCATATCCTCAAATTTATCATTGGAAAACTACCATATAGTTATCTACTAGTGGTTAGCCTTTGGATAAATGTCTTCAGTTATGTTCTCTTTTTTGGTTTAGTGTGGTGAAAACTAGCAATGTGGCTCTGGAATGACTTCTAAATTGTCTTGGATCTGGTGTCTGCAGGAAATAATTCTGTGCTTAAATTTACAAAAAGCAAACTTACATCTCTGGCTTAAAGTAAATCAGATCATACAATGCAGCCCCTTTGTTTACAGAGGGGATGCTGTGATGCTTCACTGGTCAATAATTTTCTGCACACTATTTAAATGGGACTTGTTGAATCTCACGCTCTATGCCTGTAACTCAATCTCTCTGTATTTCTGAGTATTTTTGACTGTAGGATGTCCCTCACTAATGCCTGTATCTGCAGTAGGCCTATAAATATACTGCAGGTGGGAAGGTAAGTATGTGAAGAAAAGGGCTCTGGTGAGTGGCCTTTGCAGAAAATTACCTTTTATCCTCTTCTCATGGAGATTTATATTTGTAACAAGAGAGTTTTTCATTGCAAGGCCTTAGCTGAACCATTCTGCTCCAAAGGCAGACAGAGCTCCAGGTCAGAGACTAGCTGTAGGCTCTAACCAGTACTACTTCCTTTGCAGCAGAGGGCAGTCGGGGAGTTTTTTGAAACAAGTTTTAATATGCCTCCTTTCTTACAGGGAGAAAAGGTAAGTGTCTTAACTCTCCTTAGTATTTGGTTTGCAGCCTATGGCTAGTCTACAGTTTTCCCTCTTTTTGTCCCTTCCCCTCTCATTTGATTTCAGGCCAATCCTGTTGGGTTTGATGTTGGTATCAACTGACATACAGAAGCCAGGAATTTCATTAGTCCTTTCACACCATTCTTACTCCATAAAGGCCTTGCAATGGAAGACTCACAAAGTGTGTTCCTGCAACAGAGTCACTAAGGGTTTCCTCCCTCTTCTTTTTGCCTCCACTTTCTCTTGTCTCACAGGTCTGCCCGTCCGCTCCCCCCTGCGGTGAGTAACGCCAGCAGCCTCTGCTCGCTTTGAGACATTTAGAGTCTGAATCGTTCTTTTAATTTAAGGTACCCCAGAGTTCATGGCCCCCGAGATGTATGAGGAGAAATATGATGAATCCGTTGATGTGTATGCTTTTGGGATGTGTATGCTAGAGATGGCCACGTCTGAGTATCCTTATTCCGAGTGCCAAAATGCTGCGCAGATCTACCGTCGAGTGACCAGCGTAAGTCCCTCCTCACTGCCGAGTCTGAAGCCACTACTGTGGGCAGCAAGAGTACAGCTGGGTAGCACTGCTACCCTGCCAGTGTGTGTGGGGAAAAGGCTGACAAGAGGTCCTTTGGGATAGATGGGAAGTTACAGGATTGTTGGACTCACCAAATATCTGCCAGAATCCTGTAGAATATGTGAATGGAAATAAAATTTTGCATGTGCTCGTACTCTTCTTTCAGTATATAAGAAGGTATTGCAGAGGGCTTAAAAAAATACAAAAAACAGCCCAAACCAAACAGCAAACCACATTAGAATAATAACAGATTATTTTCTAAGTCATGGAGGAGATGGTGGAATCTTGAAGATTAGCTGGTAACTTTGTTCTCTGTAATAAAGCTGGATCACAGATTCAGAGCGCTTTGGCTTCGCTGCCTGCCAGGACAGATCATAAATTGTTACCCAGAGTGATTTTTATAATTTAAATTCTGAGTGGCCCATACCCACTCAGCATGCTGGGGGCTCTTACAGTGTTGCAGTGGAAAACCTAGATCAATAGCAGAAGGTATTCTACTCTGGTAAGTGCTGGCAAGTGTAGTGCTGGTGCTGGAGGCATTGTGGGTGCAACCACATAAGGCTGAAAAGGCAAACAAGGAATGTGAGTTGGCCCATCTGACTGGACTAAGGGGAACCTGCAGACCTTGAGCATGGGAAGCACAGCTGTAGTGCCTGAAATGTGCTGGCTGGTTGTGGCTGGATTGGCTTTGTGATCTCTGCTGCAGTGTTGTGAAGGCTACACCAGTGCAGTAAAACAAACACCTTGAACCTTCTGATCTAAGCATTCAGAAAGAGTAGTGAGGTGGCTGCTTGGGGAAATAAAAACTTGGATTAAATTTCTCAGAATACCTGTGTGCTAAGGAAGGAGAAAAACCCCAGACTTACGATGCACAGGCAAATGAACTCCTCTTTAGTTGTTTTGTGTGTGTTAACTTGCAGAAGTTGCTTGGCTTTGGAAAAATCAAGCTCTTTCTTATTCCTGATGCCTCACGCTATAAAAGGCAGATGTAATTCCTGACTTGCAATTGTGGAAAGAAGGGTCCTCACATCAGAAGTAATGAATTCTGCAGGAAGGCTTGGTGAAATAAAAGGCTGTTCTTGTTTGAAGGGGAGTATTGAAGGGGCACAGAACAAGGAAGAAATAAGGCATGAATGGTCATTTTGGGTTTTTTGAACAGATGCTAAAGTAAGTTTTTATATAGACATATACACACATGCAGGGGTTTGTTTTTGTTTTGTTTGGGTGGGATTCTCTTGTTTGTTTGTTTGGGTTTTGTTTGGTTTTTATGTTGGTGGACTTGCCTGTAACTTTTTTAATAGAGATGAAGAACTAGGCCAAAGTTTAGCTTTTACTCAGTTTGCAGCATAATTTAATCTGAAAGTGGTTTGGATGAGTGAAAAAAACCTCAAGTATCTTACCAAAACAGCCTTAGTGGTACCTTTTGCCTTTCTTGTGTGTGAGTCTTGGCCAGAGACAAAGCTGTATAATTTGGATAGATGCTTTTTCTCAAAACAGATGCCTGAGGTAACTGTTCTGCCTGTTCCTTAGAAGTGCTGGTAATGGAGCTGTTGGTAAGAATCAGCTGTGGAGATGATCTCAGGCTTGGAAACCCCCAGGTCTTTCTCCCTGGTCTTTGAAGTGCTTAGCAACTGGAAAGCTTTGTAGGGGCTTGTGGCAGAAAAAGTTACCTAGAGACTTACCACGGTTGAACTTACCAAGTTTGTGGTTGGTGCTCCTTTCTCCTCGTTGTTTTTTGGTTGACTAATGAGAAACACTGGTAATTTTTCAGTCTGTCCAACACCACCTTCTGTTCTACTCTGCTGCTGATGGTTCACAGACTTTTTTCCTACTGTTCCATTTACTGCTTGGGAGCTCCCCAGATTTGCTTGATTTGATATCAAAGTATGTCTTGTTTTCTTTCAGAAGGAGGAAAGGACTGGAAGGTAGAAAAAATGAAATGTACATTTCTCTGCTTCTAGGCAGAGGATGAAAGGCTGCGTGCTTTGATGTGTTTGGGGTTGTTTATTTCATTGTAGTTCCAAAGCAGTTTGTTTAAAACAAAACAAAACCAACCACAAACAAAACGTGAGTAACTTTCAAGGAACACTTTCAATGAAGGAAAGACAATATTAACTGGAAATAAAACACATACCTGTCTTAACTGATAATAGAGAGTTTGGTGTTCTATAATGTGGAGAGCAGACCTGTGTTATGAAAGTGAAATAAAATACTCCTGGCATTCTTTTTACCACTCTGAATGCTCTGTGAACCAACGTGAAAAAGAGCCATGTAGTTCTCTGCCCTTGTCCTTTGCTCCCTGTTAAAGAATATAAGATTTTCTTTCACTTCAAAGGAGGCTTTAGAAGTTTAGACCACGTCTGCAGTTGTGGGTGAAGGGTGAACCAGTTGAGAAGTTGGGTACTTGAAAGGGCAGTATGTGAACTGACAATAACAGAGTAGAGCCAGAAAACACCTTCCTATGTAGGGGAATCCAGCATTGCTTACCAACACATTTCCCTCTAACATGTGCTGGAAGATGAATGTGGTTTGTGGAAGATGTTCAGCGGTTCCATTTCAGCCCCTTCCTTTGCTACTTTCCTAGGCACGTTTAGGGATGTGTTGAGGCAGCAGCAACAGTCCTGCTGTGCCTTAAGTTGTAAGGATTATTTTATCTCGATGCACACAGAGATTAGAGGGAAGGACAATAAGAATGATCTGCTGTTGAAAGTCATGGAACATCATGCCATATGGGAGCTTAAAAACACGGAAACCCAAAGGCACTGAGATTAAAATGTGCTGCCACTCACTGCAGGCAATACATATTTAAATTAATTGATTTCTCTCACCCTCCTTTTAGTAACTACTAGGCTTAGCAAAAGGCAAAGTTGATCCACTAGCTCAAGTCCTTGCTATTGCTTAGGACAGAATCCTGTAAAAGGTGCCTTAATGCCCAGGATGTCCTCTAAGAACTGGACTTGCTAATACCAGTTTATATATTTTCTCACATGTTGGCTGTGCACTGGTCTCTTTCCTAGTGTGCCCTTCAGCTGCATTGCATTTAACCTTACACCCTTGGTGATAAGGATTCCTCCAGCTGATGCCCAGACACTGCAGCACTGGCTTGGGCTGTTTGTGAGGGTTTCTCAGAGTCCTGTGTTGTGTTCAACCTCTTTGGTTCAAGGTCTTCCCTCATAGCTGGAAGCAGCTTTTTGTCTAAATAGTGCGGTTTGATAACCAAAGATCTAGAATTTAGATCTAAAGGCTGGAATTCCTTCCAGAGATGAGACATTTTTTGGCCCAGGCACTTAGTGTTGCTTCATATCTTGGATGACAGCACTGCTGCATGAGTCTGCTGTTTGCAAGATGCTCATCTGTGTTGTCTACATTGTCTCTCTGGGAAGTTTCTGTTTTTCCTTAAAGCAGTGCTAGGATAAAGTTCCTGAATTTCCCCTGGCCCAAGAAACAGAAGTGCAATTAAATTGGTATTCTCTCACATTTTATCTAGAAGAATTCTTCTTTTCAATACAATAATCGGGATGAATATCTAGCTTAAAAAAATACTGTCCAGAATTTGTAGGGCTCAAGGTGTTTGCCTGCTCCTTATTTTACAGTTCTGGTAAGGAATCAGCAGTTTGACACAGAATATTAACCCCTGTACTTGGATCCTCTGGCATACTCAGCCCAGAGACCCTTTGACCAGCAGTTTCTTTAGAAAAGAAAGAGATCTGCATGTCTTGTCTCAAATATAAAGGAGAGATGCCTTTCCCCCGCCCCCCTCACCATTAAATCATAGTGTTGCAGTTTTGTCTCAAACCCCTTCATTGAAGCATTGAATTCTCCGATGTTCTTTAGGAATAGTTCCAAATAAATTAGTAATTAGAGATTAAAGAAATTGCAGCTCTCAGGATTTTTACCTTACTGGGAGGTGGGGAAGTCTCCTCTGAGGTTGATGTGGTGTAAGTAGCATGTCTCTTCACCTGGGACTGAATGCATCCAGTGGGCACTTAGTGCTGCCCACTTGGCCTGAGAAAAAGTAATCTAAGCTTGCAATGAATTGACAAGAAACTGCTCTATCTTTAAGGCTGTCCTGCCTGCTCCTGTGATTGATTTTTGCTCCTCTTGTGTAGGCACACCTGTGATACACTACCAGATTAGGGAATGGATCCCTTTTTTTCTCTTTTTTTAATGATTTCTGCACCATACCAAAGCCATACAGACAGTTCCAACACAAAATGTAAACAATACACGTAATTCTGTTATGTAGTTGCTTGCAAAAAAAAAAAAGAGTGTAAGATCTTGGTGAAATTCAGGAAAGTTTCCCTGTCTTTGTTTCTCTCTGGAGACTGGTAATTTTATTTGACCTGTTCCATGCATATTTCCATTAAACAGTTTG
Organism: Sakesphorus luctuosus; assembly: GCA_013396695.1. Taxonomy (NCBI): domain Eukaryota; kingdom Metazoa; phylum Chordata; class Aves; order Passeriformes; family Thamnophilidae; genus Sakesphorus; species Sakesphorus luctuosus. Next base: position 220,864 of record VWZD01002566.1, read on the forward strand.
TCACAGGAGATATTTAAAATGGGCTACATGCGCTTTCAAATAGAAACAGATATTTATAGAACAGACATCTTAAGTATGATTTCTTAATTTAGTCTGTTTGGGAAGCAATGCAGTGAAGGCATAACTGCAGTACCTTCAGCTGCTTTGCCTCAGCCTCTGGTGAGACTGCTGAAACCCAAGCTGTTGCCTCAAAAGCTGGTTGGTGTTTCCCCTGTTCATGTTGCAGTCACCACTCACAGATGTAGTATAGAACTCTTTTTGCTTTTACACTGTATTTCATTTAAACTTGCTTTTTGCAGCACAGAGATTATTTTTACAAGTGTGTAGAAGTACTGAGTACTCGATTTTTAATACTTGGATGTCCTGAGGCTTAAACTTTCCAGGTGCTTGACTAGTCTCAGGACTAGTAAAAAGACAATTAATGGGTTTATTATTGTCTTTAGTGGATTTATTATGCAAATTTATCTCCTCCTTCCATGCCTACCACTAACATAAAAATCCAAACATGTTCATTGCAAAAAAGTCAATAAGACAGTCCTCAGTTTGGAATGTACTAATAAGCTGAGTATGAGCAGAAAACTCCCTTTCTTTCTCCCCCTCCCATTGTATAAACTTACCTGTTAAGTTCTCCTGGTGGACCTGTGCACTAGACTTGATTTTTCTCCGTGCTTCCTTTGACAAAGTGAACTTTTGCACTTGTCCTTTCTTTCACCAAAAGTGCAGTCTCTTCTCTCTAAACCAATGTCTGCTGTCTGAGCTGGCTGTAAGATGAGAAGAGGAGGGGGAAAGGCATTTAGCATTTTGACTTTAAACAAAAAAAAAAGGTGGTTCTCTACTAAAATGTTCACCAGAGCGGGCATAACATTTTAATTCCCTGTTCTCCAGAGCTTAAAGGGCCTAAGGGAACAGGGTACATAATGAGTAACCTGATCAGGCAGCATCTAACTGGTTTAAAAATCCCTAATTTCCCTAACTGGTGGGAACTGGAACTCACTGGTTAGAGGGAAGGTCATTCTCTTTGCTGGAAACCAGGCAAAGTGCTGTAGTTTGGTCAGTTGAGATAAAATTAATCTCTTGTTTAGTGTCTTAAGAGTTAGGTATCATAACTGTTTAGTCAACTGCTTAATGTTCACTAGAGATGCAGTGGGCAGAGTATTCCTGATATTTTTTTTTTTCCTCTTAAGTGGTCCTAGGCAGCAAATACAAATGCTAAACCTTTAGACATGTGAGTAATTTTACTTGCAGTGCTTAATGAATGATACGTCCTCTTTTGTTTCCTTTTTTCAGACATGAATAAAACTTTGTTTCTTTTATCTTGAATAACTTGATTTCTTGACCTGGTTTAGGTGGATACAGAGGCATCTGTTATATCAACCTTTCTAGTGAAAAAGGCATTGGAAAAGAAATAAATGGAAAAGTAGGGGAGGAAACCCCCCAACAGACCAGGTAGTCTTTTGTTAAAGCAGGTACTGAAAGGCCACAAACCTCCAACCAGGAAACAGATTAATTGTGAGAAAGGGCAAACTCTTGTGTTGATTAAAAGAAGAAATTTCAGGTACTTAAAGAAAGGGCACATCAGATGCAATTCCTTCGTGTCATACTGGTTGGAATAAAGAATACTTAGACTTTTACCACTTGCCTCTTGTAGCTGTTCATCTGAGTTCTGGAACATCTGTAAGAGTGAAGAATCATCCTGTGTGGAAACTGTCACTGGGTCATGAATTCAGAAATATATAGCTTTAAAAGTGAAAGATGGGAGTTCAGGGCTTTGAAGGGTCAGTGTCCAGGCAGCTTTGCATATTACTTTAGAAGTCCTCTTTAAGAAATTGCAATGATCTAAGTAAGGAGGAACAGCAACAAGCATGAATGAGGTCTGATGTGCTGTATGTCAGGTGACAGAGGTGATGGATGGCCTGGAGCATCTCTTAGGCGGAAAGGCTGGGGGAGCTGAGCCTGTTCAGCCTGGAGAAAACTAAGAGGGGACCCCTTAATGTCTGTCAGTATCTGAAGGGAGGCTGTCAGGAGCATGGACCAGGCTCTGCTTGGTGGTGCTGAGCAATAGGACAACAGGCAGAAACTGATGCACAGAAAGTTGCACCTGAATATGAGGAAGAACTTCTTTACTATGAGGGTGACCAAGCACTGGAACAGATTGCCTAGAGAGGTTGTGGAGTCTCCTCACTGGAGATATTCCAGAACCATCTGGATGCAATCCTGTGCCGTGTGCTCAGGGATGGCCCTGCCTGAGCAGGGACTGGGACCAGATGACCCACTGTGGTCCCTTCCAACCTGCCCCGTTCTGTAACTCTGTATGGTTTGCACAGCTAAGGCAGATGACGTCTGAAGTTGGAAGGGAAAAGGCTTATTCAACTGGATTCTTTTCTAAAAGTAGCTCACTTTTACGACTTGATCTTAGAGGCATCTCTACTATTCAGCATCCAAAGCTTCTAGATTACAGCTAAAAATATTTTGTCAATATTGGTGTAAAACAAACTTGGTTTGAGTAAAAGGAGCTGTTTCTTGCATTCTCTGCTGAGCCTGGAATGTGTCCCTGGCAATTTTGGTATCAGATATGATTTTAAAATTATTGTAAGTATTGGTTGAGTTGCATAAAATCAAGACCTAATGTCTTTTTATGTTCTGAAAAGAACCTAAAAGCTCTTTAGAAGAGAGTTTTGCAGTGTAACCTAAGTGCACAGAATATGGACTAAACCATGTATATTTAAAAATTTGGAAAGTTGATTATTAAGAATCAAGCCTCTTATAACTGATATTAATACTTCATATTCTGTCCTGTACTGACACCCATTTAGATCTTACATTAACTGAGCCTAATTTAACAAGAGATGGAAAGGTGGCTCTCAGAAACAGGGAGGTGATAAGTGTTTTTAAAATGCCTGGCTCTGCAGTGTGGTGAGAACTGTTACAATTCTGTGGTTAGTGAGTGACTGAAGCATTACTCTGGGGAGACTGATGGTTCAAAGTTGGTTGTCATACAGTGCCACTGGTCACAAACACTGACCTGAGGAGTGCCTGGGCTGCTGGTTCATGTCCTGCCAACTGTAGTGCTGTGGTTGCACAGGTGTAGGAATGGGGCAAGTCCAGGAAAGTTTTAGTCTTGAGGAAACTCAGAGGGGTGTTGGGTAGTAATAAATCATTTTGAGGTGTTGTGATTCATAGACCAGAACCCCACCTAAATTTTACATAACCCCTGTATAGTTACCTGCAGGCTCCTCAGAGCTGTTGCTGGGGCAGGCAGTGACATGGGGCTGTTTGAACACTTTTGTTTGTTCCTGTGTTTGAGAGCGAAGGGCACCGAAGTTGAACATGGTTTTGCAGATATGGTTTAGTTCAAAAACTAGAGAGACACAACAGGCTAAAATGTTTATGTGGAAGAGAAAAAGGGCTGTTGCTTCTCTGTCCAGTGTAAGTAGCTTTCTAACACTATGAGGTTGTGACTGTTTTGGTAAACTCTTTTCAGAGATGTATTTCTACCTTACCACCCACTACCAACATCATAATGTTCTCTTCATAGCAGGGATACCTCTTAGACAACCTTCTGAAAACTGATCTTTTGGTACACAAGTAGAAATCCTTCACTCCTAATAGAGTAAATCCAAAAATAAAAGGCATAGTGACTTTTGCTGCATTTTTGGAGTTGTACACTATTTTCAGTATGTTGCAACATTATCCTAGGCCTTTTAAGTAGATATCCTTTTTAAAAGCTAGTTCTGGTACCAAATGTGTTTTGTGGCCCCTGGTGCATCATTTTTAAATTCAGTTTAAGTCCACTGGAACTAATCTGTAGCTTTTGAATTGGTGTTACTGTACATTAACTTCAGATTGAGTGCTAGATGATGACTTTGTACCAGAATGGGAGCAGATTATAGCAGGGAATGCATCTAATAAAATTTTTCAGAAATGTATTTTCCGTACTGAAAATAGAAGACAGGCACTTTTAGTATTGTATCACTATGGCATTTCTAAATTTATAGAACTGAAATGTGTCTGGGCATGTCTGTATTTTTTTGAAAGCCATTTTCAAGCTGAAGTCCCAGTAAAGCAAAGGCTCATTGAGGTAGCTCAGGATGTTTCCCCCTGCAGATTCACGTTCACATGGTGTAAAAACAGAATTTCTGGCTGTAAGGGTGAGGTTCAAGAGCTGTGCACAATAGATGCTGCTGATCTTACCTTTATGCATTTGTGCAAGAATTAAAACCTTTGGTACCTGGTCCACTTGCCCAATCAGACTGTGCTGTTGTTTCAGAAGAACTTGTATCCTCAGGCTGTGTCTCTAAGCAGGACCCTTGTCACTGCTGCATGCACCAGTAGCCCAATTGTTTGCCAGCTGTACACCAGAGAACCATGCCCTGCCTTTTAGTTACAAAGTTTCCTGTTCTAGAGCTTGATTAATTTCTTCTATTCATTAGAATTGCTGCATTTGCAGTAGATGCTGTGATTAATATGTCTTCCTCTCTTTACTGAAGCCTTGTGTGCTTGGCTCCAGATTCTCAGGACTTCTGAAACAGGCTGATACTTTTATTTACTTGGCTGTGCTGAAGTACAGTGGACTTTGATGTCCAAAGTAAAAACTTAAAATGCCTTGTGTGCTGGACTAGATAAGTTGTCAGTGGGGTGGCTCTAAGGCACGGTGTATGTTCACAGTAGTGTGTAGCACTGGCCCAAATACAGTGGGGTTTGACTTTTATTGAGAGTACTGTCTGGAAAGAATGGCAGCCAGTGATTCCTGGGGAGAGTTGTGATGAGTTCCTGTTCAAACTCAACTGTGTGGGAACAAACCAACAGAACTGTACCTACAATCCTGGACTTGGGAGGCTTTTAATGCTGTGAATTCTCTGGCTTTAATAGGTAAAAATACAGTATTGAGACACTGGCAAAGAAGTTGTTTGAGTGGGCAGTGCCAGTATCCTGTGGCTCCTGGGCTTGGAGATCAGCTGTAGGATGCAGAAGTGACAGCAAGCAGTGATTGCTTGTGAAATCAAGAGTCTACTTATTCTTTTCACCAAAGCTTGTCTCATACCAATGAGCAGGGGCTTCTTTTAACTTTAGGAAGAAACAGTTAGAATGAGTGCATCATTCAAAATACAAATACACCTTGTATGTGTAGCACCTTCAATCCTGGATGTCTGGGAATTTTTTTGTTGTGTTTGGCCTCCTGTTTTTTATTAATGCCTTAAAAATTTTATGAGGGTAGGTGATAAAGTGGGGAGGAAAAGGGTTTCTAAATTGTGATCAGTCAGGTTGCAGCAAGCAGGTTTATATAAATTCACAGAGCCACTGTTGTCTTTACAGTGTATTTGTGAAATCTGAGCTTACATGCTGATCTGTTGCAAGGCACGAATTCTGTTGGTTTGGAAAAAATTAAGAATCATGGGCCTTGAATTGCTCACACCCCTGTGTTGTAAGGGGTGAAGACCAGTTGGTTAAGCTGCTGAGACAGGAATTTTGATCTGGGTGCTGATAGGTCAGTCAAGTTCAGAAGGTATTGGGTTCAAAACGTGTAATTGTTGGTTTTGATCATCAGAGAGAACAGCTTGGCCTGTCCCAGTCTGAATAGCACCTCCTGAACTAACCCTGGCTCACTGTGAGCTTTCATCTGCTTCCTCTGCTTGTATTGCAGTAATGGTGCTTACTCTGTTGGGATACTGATCTGGTGCAGAGCTTATTCTGCAGGATTTACCAATTTAATTCTTGGTGGAATTATCAATTGCCCAGAATTAATTGCTATGAAAATACTGAAATCAGTCAAGCTAAATCTTCACTTCCATTAAATACTTTGCTTTTCAATTTTTTTTTTCTGTGTGGTCTCAACTATTCCAGCTTGCTTTTTAACCAGAAAAAGAAAATCATCTTCTGTAGGCAATCCATGTCTTTTGAACTGAGTAAATAATAAGCTGAAATTTTATTTGCATAGTACATATTCAGTTGAACTGGTATGAGAATTATCAGTTGGAGATGTACCCTGTGTGAAACTAGGAAAGAATAAAACTGAAAGATTGTTCCTAGAACAGGCAGCAAGGTTAAGATGGAGGTGAAATGGAAAAGATGATGAAATGGTTAAACATGCAGGTTTTGAGGGCTGGATGAGTAACTAATAGCAGGTAGTGAAATTTAGGAGATCATGGGGTAAACCAATTTAAATGTTACATATGCCATTGCCTGAGGGCGTCTTTGAGAGTAGGGGCAAAGAGGTAGGATCATTGGCTTTTTTTCCACTGGAATCATATGCTCTCAGTTCCTGGAATTAATGGTTTGTGGCAGCCCAGAGCTGGCTCAAACTAGAATGGTAACAGCTTAGCAAAAAGAAAATATAGAGACTTTAATTACTTTGTTTGTGTGATTTGACTTTGCTACTGACTTTAATAGCTTCTAGATTGCAATATTAGAACATTTTGTTTGAGAAGATTAATCAGTAACAGTAGAATTCCTTTCAAGCTCTACAGTTACAGCACCTTTGACAAGAGCCAAGCAAGAGCTGTGGTTGGACTGGGACAGGCAGACTCTGTGCTTGTTACAAGCTGAAATGTTTAATGTTCTCTGTGGGTCACGCAGTGTACCCCAGAAAAACCTTAATTAAGTGTGCAAACTGTTAGATTTTTATTCCAATGAAGTAGATTTGCCTTGACTGCAGATTGTCTGGTTTGACTGCAACAGCAAAAAAAATTTATAAGCAATGGCAAGCAAAATTCCAACATGCTTTATTTGTTATACCAGTAAGCACTTTAAAATGGAGATGATAATCAACAGTGGGTTTCTTTTTTTTCTGAAGGCTGATTGTGGTGGTTGCAAAATGTGTAGCTAAGAAATTAGGAAGGGCAGTCAGTATGGCAGGATCTTTAATGATTCCGTTTCCTTTGACTCCTGTAAGGTTTCACAGCAGCTGGTGGAGAGAAATTCTAGAATGATGCCCAGCGTTGCTTTTGCAGCACTGACGTGTAGTGTAACAACAGCACTGGTGTAATTGTGGGATACTTGAACTGAGGATGTTATTTTGGGATGAAAAGGGATCTTGGAAATTCTAAATTGAATTTTATCACAGTTTATCATCACTAGTTGGTCAAAACTGGTTTTCTAGCTTCATACTTTAAGATGATGTACATGATCTTTCTTAGCATTGCTCCTTATGTCCTTACAAAAAGAAAAAACCCAAACCCTGAAGCTGTGGACAGCTCATTTTAGGTTTTATAATGGTTGTTTGAAACTACATATGAGGAAAAAAAAATCAGACTTCGTGTTTAGGTTTGAAGTCTAGGAAGAGGTGCTAGAACATTTCATTCTGGATTATTTGTGCACACATGGTATAAAACAAGCAATTTAAAAATGACCTTAAAACTCCTATGCCCTCATTTTAAGCACCCATTAAGCAGATGATGTTGCCAGTGGTAGCAAAATGCTGTTGTCAGGAAGGAGGGAGGTGAAATACATTGTTATCTTAATGCTGATATGTGTTTTGTTAGGATTGAATTGTAGTCAGCTGTATGTTTACTTCTGTAGCTCCATGGACAGAAAAGAAACAGCTGCGTTTGTTCTCCTGCACAAAACCAGTGCGAGCAACCTTGGATCTGAACAGCCACCTCTTTCCTGTGTTTAAAGTGGTACTTGTGCAGCAGCAGGGTCGTGATGATCCTACCTGCAGCCCAACCTAGTGCAGAGAAATGGGTGGAGAGTAGGTCGAGCGGCCAAGCAGGAGGGCGGGGACATGCAGGAAGTAAAGGATCCCTCCACTGTCACCTCTTCCTGCTCCTTCAGCCAGCTGGGCAGGCAGAAAAGGACACGCTTACCTCCTGCTTGTATTGATTCTTTTTATTCAGCAGTAGAGTGACAAAAGCAGATATTGAGCTCAGATCTCTGCAGCCTCATGTTCTGGACTTGGAAAATAACAAGAGGTGTGAAAGAGGAGACAATGCTCCCTTCTAACCTTGATGTCTGCTTTCCTTCTGCTGTGCGTTAAATCCACAGCCCAGTGGGTTCCCGTCGGAAACCAGCACCCAGCTAACTCTTGGGGTGTGTGCCTCTCTCTTTCCTGATGGATTTTACAAAAAGAGAGATCTGTCCCATATTTGTAATTGTTAATTCCCACTGTTGCTGCTCTCACAAGGATTGTGCTAAAGAGGTAAGTTGAGATTTTCAGGTCTGTCCAGTGCGTGTAGCCACAGGAAGGTATTTTGGGGGTGAATTCTTGACAGATGTGCTGATCTGCTTTACATTGCGTGGCTTGGGTCTTCAGCTTTTGAACTTGCCTGTGCTTTCCCCCCTGTAGTTCTTTAAACATAAATGAAAATCCTCACCAACAAGGTTGGAACAATAATTGTCCCTACTATTTTCACCTGGGTTTTTGTTCCAAATCTATCTATGTTTTCTTTAGAATGTCTGAGGGTATGTTACAATTCATCTGTCTTCATTGTGGTTTGTTGCAGAAGTACCTTCTCTAATGAAGTAAATGATTTGTTCAGTATCTCTTTAGAACAAGATGCTAAACCACTGACCCAGTAATCTGGTGTTCTAACTAATGCAAAATAGTGTTACCACTGACCCAGTAATCTGGTGATCTAACTAATGCAAAATAGTGTTTTTAGGTAAAAAATTTGATGATGAGTTCTGGATAGCTTATACTTTAGTGTTTTAAAGTTTCTTGGAGGTTTAGTGTTTTTAAGAATATCTAACTTGCCTTTAATTGATCAAATAACCATACAAATGTTGAATTTTGGAACATACTTTTTTCACCTGGTTAAAGTCTGATAAGATCACAAACGTTGCCACATCTAAGTGAAATATGAAATATATTCTTATGCCTAATGTGGAGACAGTAAGATGAGATTTGAGTTTATGCCTAATGTTGAGGCTGTAAGATGAGATTTGAGTTTTGTGGTGGTGTTTGTGTTACCTACATATATTATGTCCATGTTTTAAAGGTGCTCTCAAAATCACAGTATTCAGTGGGTTTTAAGTTGGTGCTTCTTTCAAAAGGAGCAATTCTGCCCTTCTTGGCTCTTGCCCTTCTTGGCACTGGAGTTTCCTTCTGTCAGCCTGGGACGTGGGGCAGCACCGTTCTGAGCTGGGAGCTGCAGCTCACTGGAAACTGCTGCGGGCTTTTTGGGTTGGAGTTGTTTCAAGTCTGATAAATGCTGTGGTTTGGTTCATTATGGGACTTTATCAATGCATTTGTCAGTGAAAAAGGGGGGAAATGACACGGGTGTGGGAATGGGAGATGGAGAAGAGGTGGTGGTTCCTTCCAGCAGTGCCAGTTCGTGCTAATTTAGGCAGTAGCTTGAGAAAATGTCGGTGATTTTCATGTGTGCCTCTTAGACCTGTGTACACTTATTTTTTTTCTCCAGGAGCTCTTCCTTCTATTTCTTTAACAAACTCATAAATAATGCCAGTAGGATGTGGATCTTTAGTCCTTATCAAACTGCCACTGGGGAATAGGACTGGTGGATTAAAAGATCTGAGTTGTCCTGTGATTCTTCTAAGGAGTCTGGGGACTGAGAGAGGCATGTGGAAATGTGACCATCTTAAGTGTGGGGAAAACCAGGACACACTGAATGGCTTGGTATTTACTAGAGTGCCTTTGGGTTCAGAAACTAATTAATGTATGCTTGGCTGCCTCTTAAGGACACATCAGGGTTATGTGGATTGCAGGGCCTGGCCTCCCTATGGTTTCTGTGAGATGGCAGGTTAAGGTGTGTAGGCAGCTCTGGGGAAAACGGTTTGCTGATTTATTACTTTTTAATAATTCATAGTACCCTCTATCTTGTGTCAAATAGTTTGACACTTCCACTAGTGCCTGGAGGAGGGAAAAAAAAATTGAAAAAAGCTGATGAACTCCAGCACATGGGTGGGGGTGCTTGGCCAGTGCTGTGGGCTGGGCTTGGGCAGCCCTTCTCATGGACTGTGGAGCAAACTGAGAAACGGGGAGCTGCTTGAACATGGAATCTTCTGTAGGGTTTAGGCCCTAGTGGGAGGTTCTCCTGGATTTTCTGAGGAGCAGTTAGGAATGTGGAAGCCCTGCTGGAGGAGGCTGGCAGGAGCTTCACTCTTTAACTGAACTCTGGGTTTGCAGTTCACAAAATGGGCTATTGTAAAATGGTCGTCATGGAAGGGCCTGAAAGTTTTGGACAGGTGTTTAATGGAGAAACACAGGGTAGCAGACTGAATCACAGATTCTAAAATCTATCCTTAGCTTTTACTTTTCAGACTCCATGCAAGAACAGAGCATGTGGTAAAACAGTTAACAAGAAAAATCATGTTCTGGCTTCGTTGTGTTGATATTTTGCTGTGCCAGTGCCTTCCTCATGTTACCTTCTAGTTTTTCTGAAGCGAGATTGTCACAAATCTGACATCATCCTTATGCTGCCACAGCATAAATGAAGGTCTGTGCAGGCTGCTGCTACATCTGGGACTTGAGCTCTTGAGCAGACTTACATGTGTTAAACTTTGGCAAATTTAGGTAGGAATATATGCACAAAGTAGTTGAATAATCATTGCATAGGCTATATATGTGTATGCATATGGAAGAGCATTTAATTAGTGTAGAAACGTCTGTACTACATGTATAAACCCAAATTCCTGGGACCCTCTTAAGTTTGGTCATAATTAAAGGTGGACATCTTTGACAAGGCAGCTCTATGAGCAGGTTTTATAAATAATTTTAAAGTGGAAAGCTCTGTCATGTCCTGCTGGGAAGCTGGAGATGTGTGATATAATCTGGTTACAGCATTAAACTTATCTGTCCAAACTTGGGTCTGATGTCTTACTACCTGAGGCATCAGTTTTCTGAAGTCTTAATGTTCAGTGAAGCTTTTAAAAGCATTAAGCTAATGTTGGCTGACAGCCTCCGTTTCAGGGCTTATTCTAGTCACAACAGAGCCTGCAGTTCTGTGCATTTCACTTGCTGGAATGTCACAAGAGCAAATTTTAGACCAAAAGAAATCGATAACCAGAATGCTCTTGTAGTAGGAGGGTTTTTATCAAATAAACTTTTTCCTGTATTGTGTTTTTTTAATTGGCTCTTTATTTTAAAAATTCCAGATACCAGACCTTTGTAAAACATACTGACAGATGTCAGCTGTGGAAAGACTGGCTTCTTGTGCTTCTCCCAGTCTTTGGTTTGCATCTCTTGAAGCTGATGTTGACAATGCCCTCTCCTGGAAGAGTGTGATAGAAAGTACTTTAGGTAGTGAACATGTGAAGTCAATGTACTGCCATGTCTGGCTAAGGGAAGAAGTATCTAAATACAAATGGAAACTATTACTGTGCTGAGACTCCATGTTTGGTCAAATGAAGGTCTGAAGTTGCAAAGACTCAGGTTTAGAGATTCAAACACTTCTGTTTCAAGACGTGTTTCCCACTGGCAGTGAAGGAATGGGGAACGCTCACATCCTGATGTCACTGTTTGGTGGGCAGCAGTGTTGTGTAGGTTACTGGGAGAAGTACTGTCTCTTTAAGACATGAATCCCAATGCTTGTACTGCTACTTCACTTATTTCTGTACTTCAGGCTCCACAGTTTTCACTCTGTTTAGTTGTGATTTCCCAGTGACACAGGGTCAGATGTATCAAGTGTATAATTTCAGGATTGTCAGGCTTGAGAACACCAGCTCTTTGTGTACCAGAATTCGAACAGGATGTCTTCATCCTCTTTCATTCTGGTGCCTTAAATGCAGAGTTTGAAGCTAAAGGCTAAATCAAGTAAAATTGAATGCCAGATTTTGCTGTTGTGGACAATTAGCCCCCAAATGCAGCTTCTGGCCATGATTAAGTGATGAAGTTTGGCTCTCTGCCTGTAATGCTTTTCAGAATTCCAGATGGCCATATCTCATGGCCTGTTTGTTTTACTCGTTTGGATAGCTGATCTTATTTAGGTTTTGATTTGCTCTCCCCCAGTGGTCTTAGCATGTATTGTAGAAAGGATAGCTGTGTGTTGTGGAAGGGCTTTTGTAAAGGCCTGTGTTACTGAGCTCATTTTCCTGAACTCACAACACAGCCATGCAGGAGGGTGCTTTGGGTGTAGTAGGTCTTCAGGGGAGAGCTAAAGTCTTTTTTTCCTCCTTTAAAAAAATTAATTTTTATTGTTGTTTGTTTGATTGGTTTGTTTGGCGTCTTTTTGGAACATTGAACAAGTTATTTAGTGATCCAGTCAGATCATTCTGGGCTAAGATTTTTCCTGTAAAATCGATCTGTGCCAAAATTACTTCATATAATGGCATGTTGGGAACACTCTGGGAAGCAGCAGAATGCTTTGAAGGCTGCTAAATTAATCATGTGGGTTCCTGCATTAGTGTTACATAGGAAGTGTTTCCTTCCATTCCCAGTGCAGTCTGTGTACTTGCCTCTAGCCAGCATAACTTCCATGGAAGCTAAACAGTTCTCCTACTGTCACTGATAACCCAAGAGCCAGTGCCTTCTGTTGTGGAAGTGCAGCTGAGAAACGGGAAGGGGCATGTATTGAATGTTTGCAAAAGTCACTAACAAACAAATAAACAGTAATACTGGGGTCAGATTTCTCTCTAATTTGCACTAGTTATTTAGGCCAGTTACCTATGGAGTAAATATACATATATTATATAAATAGTTAGTCTATAAGCACAATCAAAACTTCACTCACGTGGGCCTTCCAGTTTCTCAGTTGTTCCCTGTGTGTTTCAGGGTGTCAAGCCAGCCAGCTTTGATAAAGTGGCATTCCCTGAAGTGAAGGAGATTATCGAGGGATGCATTCGGCAAAACAAAGGTGAAAGGTGAGTACTTCCTTTTCAGACAGAGGTCCTGGTTACTGTCCAAGTCTTTCATCTGTGGAGATACCAGATCCAGTTTGTTCCTAGTGTCTTCTGTGTTTAAGTTAGGAACCCAGTAATACTTCTGCAGCTTCTTTGGTAGATTTTTACTCAATGATGTTTTAGAGAATTAACAGTGTCAGGAAAAGTGCAGATGCTGTAATAACCATCCATGTCAGTTTATTCAGAAATCTTCCTGCCTTTATTAAAACTTCGACCTAGTCAGCAAAGCAGTGGAGAACAATCCTTCCAGGTATTTGGATTGGTTGGTTGGTTTTGTTCTGTAATCCTTTGGAGTTTTTTCTGTCCCTTTGATTCTTTTGGTATTTTATGGTTAGTTATGTTGAGGCCTCTTTAATTTTTAAGTTTTTGAAACTCATTTTTATCCACATTTTCTTCTAAGGTAACATCTACTTGAAGTGATTAACTACCATTATGGGAAATCTGTGACTGCTCTGATGGGTTGTTTGTGGGGATTATTTTGTCTTCTGCTTTGACATGGTTGTTGCTTACTGAATGTCTGAGTTAAGAATGCTTCGGTCTTTGTCCCCTCTCTAACCTCCCCCTGTTCTGTTCTGAGCAAGTTTTATCTGTCCATGGATGTTTATTCTTCCCCTTTTATTAACTCTTGAAGTTTTACTTCTGATTGCTTTGTTGTGTATTTTCAGTTTTAGTGCTTTTCCTTTGTTTTGAACAACTTAGTGGATCTTTTTCCAATTTTAAGTTCATTTTGTTGCTGCATGTCACTTATTTCTTGCCAATTAGTTTAAGCTGTTAGCTACTATTGTTAATGCTGTGCATATATGAACATAAGTCTTTTGTACCTTCAGGACAAACCTTTTAATTGTGCCAAAGAGAATGCAAGATAAAGTGGTTCAAAATAGTATAAAATATGAACAGAATCCTGTGGTGTTTATCTAATGCTGAATTTACCACATGAGGCTTCTGATAAGATGTTGAAATAGCTTGAAATTTGGACTTGGATTACCATATTAATCTGGGGAGTGAGAGTTGTGTGTTGGATCTTAATGTTCAGTAAAACCAGGCTGTTTCTTCAGGTGTCTTATTTTTTTAATATATGTTCTGTTCATTTGGCTTACATCTTCTGGTTCTTCTGCTGACCAGTGGGTGGTTGGTTGGTTGGAGTCTTTTGTACACCTGTAGCATTGTTGCATTTTGTTTCTCATTCATGCTTTTAAGTAGAAATTTGTATGATGGTCTGTCGAGTAATTCATAAGACACACATAAATCTTAAGAGAATAAATTTGGGGGATCATCAGGCAAGGATATTCCTTAATATTTTATGAAAACTTAATAGCTGTATATACTTCGTATGTTCTTTCCCTCTATGCTAGATATGCTATTAAGGACCTTTTGAATCATGCTTTCTTCCAAGAAGAGACTGGAGTACGGGTAGAATTAGCAGAGGAAGATGATGGAGAAAAAATTGCCATTAAACTCTGGCTGCGAATTGAAGACATCAAAAAACTCAAGGGAAAATATAAAGATAATGAGGCAATAGAATTTTCATTTGATTTGGAAAGAGATGTCCCAGAGGATGTAGCACAGGAAATGGTAAGTGCTGGTGGTCTTACAAAGCTTAGGAAGTACTGGTGTTTCCTGATAGTGAAACGTGCCCTGTCAGCCCCTGCTCTTGCTGTTACTGTCAGAAATAAAACGGGTTTAGAGGTTTGTGGGTGAGAAGTCAGTGCCAGAGAGTGGTATCTTGTGCTGTAGCACTGCAACAGTGGCTGTCTGTGGCAGTGAATTCTGTGAATATATCCTCCCTCAGGTGGAGTCTGGCTATGTCTGCGAAGGGGATCACAAGACCATGGCCAAAGCCATCAAGGACAGGGTATCTCTGATCAAGCGAAAGCGAGAGCAGCGTCAGTTGGTGCGAGAAGAACAGGAGAAGATCCTTCAGGAGGAAGGGAGTCAGAAGCTGGAGCAGCAGCAGCCCAGTGCTTCCTATGCCCAGTATGTCACTGCTGTTACTGCTGTCCCCACTGCTTCAGCATCGGTTTCTACCCAAGTGGAGCCCGAAGAGCCGGAAGCTGATCAGCACCAACAGCTGCAGTTCCAGCAGTCCAGTGTGTCTGTTCTTTGTAAGTGTGTCAGTTGGCTTGTTTAGGAGCTCTTGCACTTCCACCGTTCTTCCCATTAGTCTTACACTTCTGGTGTCTGTAGCAGTAAATATCTTAAGATGCTGCTGTCTCCCATTGCTGTCTGCTGAAGAACAACAGCCCAGTAGAAAGCACAGCAAAATAAGATGCATTCCTGTGCCTTAGCTGAGCCAAGTCTTGGCACAATTGACAGTCCAGTGTCTTAGCACAAAATCTTTTCTCTTAGTTTCAAGGTCAGACACTGACAGAAGTGAAGCATGAACACGTGTCCTTGTTTTTGCTGCCCTCCTACAGGGACAGTGTATTCTGGCAGTGCAGGTAAAGCTGTTAAAACCACTTATTTGAATCCTTGTCAGCTTACATTTAAGATGGAAAAGAGATAAATCTACAGGTAGTTCAGCTCATAATTTGCTTTCTGAAAAGGCTTTATTTAATGTTTTACATACTATAGATGAAAAGATAAATTAATACTCCTGTCTCTTCTCTTTTGCCATCTTAACATTTGGTGTTTCAATAATGGTGATAGATGAGAACTTCCATATTAGAATGATGAAGTTAAAAAGCACATTATTGTATGTTCTTTAGGTACAGGGGTTTTACATTGACTACTAAGCCTAGTTTGCTTCTGTGCCTACATGGTGCATCTGCCAGCCAGCACAAGACACCTTTTTTGTATGTATGTGCAAAATTGAGGAAAAATAATAATTTTAAAGGCCTTGAAAGATCATTAATAACAATGTGAAATTAAGGTTTCTATGTCTAGTCTAGCCTTTTATAGGAAACATAGTTTATTATTAGATATATTCCCAAAGAACTCCTGAAATTACTAATTTTTTCAGTGGTTGGGGGAAGGCATGTTGATAATAGCTGTATTGAGAAAAACAGTAATTATTTTTTAACCAACTTAAATACCACAGGAGGAAAAATACTGATAAGGTCCATGTGATGTGTCATGAACATCAATCTGGTATTTGTTCGATTATAACATCTTTAAAGTTTCGAATCCAGATGCCAGTTCTTGAAATGCAGCTTTTTATCTTGAACTTTTGCAGCTGATGGGACAGTTGACAGTGGCTTGGGGTCATCTGTTTACACTGAGTCATGTGTGGGCAGTCAGCAGGCTGTGTCATATGGTTCCCAGCTTGACCAGTCAGTCTCCAATTCCGCCGTCCAGGGATACGCAGCCTCGGTGGGCCCAGTGCAGTCCCAGCAGCATGGAGGATTCCAGGCACCTGCAGCGGTAAGTGGAGCTCGGAGCATTGCCAGTGCATGGAATTACTGGGGTCTGTGTGCCTACTGAAGGGGTGAGAGGCGAGTCTGCCCCGCCACGTGTTTTGTTTTCCATAGGATACAAATTCTGCATGGGAGTAGCTCAGGGGCTTTGATTGCGAGGTGACTGAGTTTAGAGGTGGGAAGGACAAGTGCAAGGGCATCCTTGTCTTTGGAGTTTTTGTTTAATCTTGGGTACACTTAAGCAGAACGATGGGTTAGTTTTTTTTTAATGGATGGAAGCAACATCCTCAGAGCAAAACAGTCTCATGAACGTGAGCATTTAATCTCTCTTGGGAAGGTGGTATATGTATGTATACATGAAGTTACCAGGGATTAAGCTGTTGGTCTAGGTTGAAGAAGGGATTAGAATCATTTGAGATACTGTATGAAAATGCTATGTGTGTTCTGTGAGGCTTTGATTACAGATTTTTGCAGGTAAGATTTTTTTTTAAACTTATAGAATGCTGCATGTGAGAACTCCAGACTGAAAAGATCCCACATCCTTGTTCCCAATTTTATTTATAGCTTGTGTTGATTTGCTCATCATGCGTATTCCTTTTCCCTGGAAAGTCTGCACTGGGCACAAATACTTTTCCTACTATGTTCATTTGTGTTGCCCTTTTATTTTGGTATGTTTTTTCCTTGGTATGTTTTTGGATCTGATAAGAGACTATGCAGAAATCTATTCTAACTCTGGAGTAGAACTTCTGCTACTTTTATATTGTCTTCAGTTGTTCCCTTGTTGTTTGTTTTTTTTACCCAAACAAAAATCCGAGGCAGAGACATTATGGTATAATCTAGTAATGCCATAAAGGAGAAGATATGACACTTAAGGCTGAGGGTCCTCACTTCTGGTACCTGTGGTTGTAGGCTTTGTTGCAGAATCACTGGTGTGATGTGCTTTTTGGAAAACAGGCTGGTATCACTCACAAGCAAAGCATCTCCATCTTTTTCCAAGACACTTAACCTGTGGTGTGTGGTACTGCCAGTCCTTGATGCTGAGTTCTTAATCCCTCTAAATAAGCTCTTGTTCTGGGTAAGCCATATTTTGGTGTAATCTTTTGAGAGGGGGAGGGAGAACAAGCATATGATAGAGGTTTTAGCCAAGCTGCTTAGTTTACTGCAAAATGTGCTCATGCTCTATGGTGACAACAGTGGTACCAGGAGGCTGACAGGTGGAGCAGAACACTACAGGAACTACTAACCCTTTGGTGGGAAGACAGGATGACAAGTCAAAGTTGTATTGGCAACTGGAGAGGTGGTGTTAAAAAGAATGATAGAATGCAATTCAATCAGGACAAGAACAAGGTTCATGCTTAAACTGGAGTAAGCAGCTACACAAGTAAAGAATGAGTAACAAGGCAGGCATTCTGCAAAAAAACCCAAAAAACCAACAAAGTCAGGGATTATGTTGTACCACAAACTGGACATGGTCAAAAACATCACGCTGTTGTGAAAAAGGCGAACATCATGTTACATGCAATAGTAGTTCTGCTCTTGGCCATGGGTAAATCTATGCTGCACACCTTAACTGAGTGAATTTGAGGGATGAAATGAGAGAAAATTCAGAGGAAAGTGTGGAAAAAACCCTACCAGAAATACAAAACACATGGTTCATGTGGGAAGGCTGAAATAGTTAAGTTGGGCTTATGAAAGATGAGCTTGAGAAGAGAGAAAGCTGTAAAAGGCTGCTATAAAACAGAGGGATGCTAATCAGGTCACTGCATTGTTGTTAGGGAGAATAAGAAATCATAAGCATAAATTGCAGCATGGCATGATTGTTTGGGAGAGGACTTTTTTCTAACCAAAAAAGACAGTTAAGTACTGTAGTCTCCATCAGTGGAGATGTTTCTGAACAATTTGGGTAAATTAGAGTCAGGAATGATATATAACTACTCTTGGTTTCAAATAGATGAAGATGTATTTAGTTAACCATTTGAATTCTCTTATACCTCTCTCCCAAGTTTTTGAGCAGTCTTGCAAGATTTGTCACATCAAAAGTGTTTAAAGTCAGATCTCCACTGAGTATCTTGATGTTTTCTCCCTGGAGGTCTGTATTTGATTTCCATTAGAAGAAACATATAATATTAGAGAAGGAAAACTTGCAGTTGAAGGCTGCCTCTTGAAAATACCATGTTTCCATTCACTTAAAAAACCCACAGCAAAACACACACACAAAAAAAGGCAATAACAAAAAAACCCAAAACCAAACAGAAAAATGCAAATCCCACCCTAGAACTTCATTCTGTGTCTTCTGATTTGATTGGATTTTGACCTGTGGCCATCTGGGTTGTGGCAAGATTACAGAATTCTGATGCCTTTATTGGCCCAGCATGTGGAAAATGCTTGTCTAGGACTAATTTTACAGGGTTTTGCACACATTAAACTGATTTTTTTTCCCACAACTCGTGTTGTAGAGAGTCTAATATTTAAATTTTTATGGTAATGTTTTAGTTAATAAAGAGCTAGCTTCATACATTTAGTCCACTTAATTCAAGCAGAGGGACTGCCCTAGTAGAGGGGCTGGGTTAGGTGGTACCTGTAAACACACACCCACTCTCCAAACTAAAGGCTGTTTGGAAGCTCATTGTTATCTGTGTAGGCTTTTTTAATTTGTCAGACTACCAGATGCTTTGAGTACACACAGCATGGGCTGCTTCTGTGGCCCCAGAGAAGACACTTTCTCTGTCTGTTCTGCCTTTCACACGTTTCTTGTGAGGGTATCAGGGAACTCCCCACACTGCTCAGTAACCCAAGGCAAACTCAGGCCCTCAGAGGTGCACACAGCCTGTTCCCACCGTGTGTTGGCATTCATTCAGCATTCTCATATCTTGTACCACACATTAGTCAGTATTGGACCTCTCATTGTGTCTCTTCATTTCTTTACTACCTCATTATAGTTTTTGCTGGTTTTGTTATTCACTTTTTTTTTAAGTGTTCAATTCTTAACTTTTGTTTTCCTCCTTTAGCCTCAACGTGGTCGTAGCATGTCAGTTTGTGTCCCCCACCTTCCTGCTCTTCCCTGTATGTCCTGCATCCCTCTCAGTGCTCCTTGCACCCCACCACCAGCGCTGTCTGCACCTCTTTCTCCTTTCTACCTTCGGACTGTCCCTGAAGAAACCTTTGCAGAAAAGCTTTCTAAAGCCCTGGAAAGTGTCCTGCCCATGCACTCTGCCTCTCCACGCAAGCATCGACGCTCCAGCCTGCCCTCCCTCTCTGTCAGTCCTGTATGTGTTGCCATTTCCCTCCTGGCACAGTAAGATAAGTTATCATTAAATACATCCTGGGCTTTGGGCATATTTAAAATGAGAAAACGAGGAGTTGAGTCCTTACATTGTGCTGCTGGAATGGTGAATTTATTTTTTCTTTCTTCTATGAAGCAGTAAACTTAAACATTATCAAACAGTGGCTGACCATTTGCTCTTTGATTTTAGGATAATATAAATGTAAATTACCCAATTGTACCACAGAAGGTAAAGGAAAGACTATTTCTTATCACCCAAAGTCAGAAGACCAGCTTTTCATTTTTCAGCTTCTAAGTAAACACTGAATGTTAATTAAGCCCTGCACAAAACAGCCAGCTTTAAAAGCTTGGTTGCTGTGGCTGGTTATTCTGAAACCTTTGCTACCTCTGACAGTGATACTAGAAATTCAGAGTATGAATACCTTTGAGGATTTTTTGTAAGCTTTAATCAGAATTGCCACTTCAACTGCTGCTTGATGGGAAAAAGCCATAGTTTGGTGTTTCTCAGAAAGTCACATGCAAGATAACTTGCAATACAAGAAGTAGTTGCTTTTCAGTTTTGAGCTTCAATTTACACAAAATAAGTTTTGAGAAGCATTTTTCTGTAAATGAAGTAAGTGGAACCAATTTTCAGAATGTAGGAAGAGTACTTAATCCTGTAGGACCTTGTTGTTAGCATTGGTCAATATGGAAATTTGCTGCTGCTTTTCCGGGCAAAAGGGGTTGGGAGAAAGTAAACAATGTGGAAACAGCAACTTGAAAAAATCATAAATGCCATCTGTCTTGGACAGTGTATTTGCTACTGACCCCTACATGATATTTTTCATTAGAGAATGCATTCTCTCAGCATACTGTAGACAGAGATGAAAAAGTACAATATTACTAAATTGTTTGATATTCCTACACAGGAGCTCTTTAGTGAAATCTTCCCTACAAATCTTGGATAAGATGAGCCTCATCTGAAGTAGTAAATGAGATGGAGCAGAATTGCCTGAGGACTCTACTGTTACTAAACCTGTGAATGTTTTATTGTCCAGGCAAGAGTTAGGTTTGTTTCAATGAGTATTAATTTTCAATGTGAAAAGGTATGATCAAAAGTGATTAAATGGATTGAGAGACATAATCAAATTGGGCAGAACCCAAACGCTCTTTAGTTTTATCTGAGTGGTTTGTTTTTTCATCTGTGTGCTGGAATGGTTCAATTTTCTCTCATAAAAGGTTTCTTTTAGTTCTCTGCATAGCATACAGGACATTAGCACTGTGGGGGTTTTGTGTTAGAAAATACTAAGATTTAGTGTCATTTTATCTTCTAAGTGCAAATCAGAGGCTCTGCATTGTTGCTGCTCTCAAGTTCTGAATTTCATATTCCACATATGGCAGTGACCCCCGGGGTTTGATTGGATTTCAAGTGCTGTTCACAATGGATAGGCTGTGACAATAAATCTCATTCTATTGTCAGGAGCAAAACTGGTTTCTTTATGTGAATTACTGGAATTGAACTGGAAAAGCAGCTCTAACACCAGCAAATGTTCCCATTTGTAGCTATGCCTGCCATGGATGTATTTAATGGATATTTACAACTCACCTAATTTCCTAAGTATTGTATGTTTTTGACCATGACTTGAGTATGAATTCTATAAAGTTACTTCACAGAACTGCCTAGTGAACTGTGCATGTTGATGTGCTTTCACTTTTAATGTATGAATTACCTGTCTTGTTCATGTCGATACAGCCTCAGCATCCACGTGGGGGAACACCAACGTTCCCAGACTCACAGATATTTTTCCCAACCGTTCATGAACGGCCGGTGTCTTTCTCACCACCACCTGTCTGCCCGCCGAAGGTGGCAGTTGCTCAGCGGCGCAAGAGCACTTCATTTTTGGAAGCCCAAACTTGCCACTTCCAGCCATTGCTGAAGACTGGCCAGAGTTTAGTTCCACCTGGTGGTAGTCCCACCAATTGGACACCAGAGGCATTCGTTATGCTGGGCACAGCAGCTCAGAGAGTCGCTGGAGAGCCTCTGCATGTGCAAGTTAATCCTGTGTTTGAGCCAGCTCCTGTCCACAGTGACTATAGATCTGGACCACCCCCTGCAGAGGATGCTCACTACAGAATGCATCCCGAAGCTGTGTATTTGGTGGGCATGCACTATCCATCACAGGTATCGGAGCAGTATGATCAAGTAGCTTTTAACTCTCACGCAACTGAACAGCATTTGAAGCAGGTTTCTGAGTCAAACCATGGGCAAGGTGGTCCTCCACAAAGCTCTGTGTTCGATTTTCAGTCGGGGCAAACATACCTGGCAAGACCTGTTCAGAACCTGAGGCTGGATTCTGGGATGGGTCCTCTTTCTCCATTATCCAGTGTTTCAGCTCCTCTGAGTGCAGACCCTGCTCAGATGACATTCCACCAGGTGTTTGTTCCGCACTCTGCCCCAGCTGTGCTCTCCCACAGTGGTGATGGCAGAGCCAGCTGTGTCTTTGAGTTCCATGTGCACACACCGACTTCTGCCTCGGCAGAAGGGGCAGTGCTGCCCCAGCGGGTCTACAGGAGTCGCCGGGGCTCTATGGAGACCAGCCAAGAGGAATCCACTCAAGGCATAGGGTCGCATGGTCGGCTTCAGCCTGTGACAGAGGAGCAGTGTAACTATCTCGGTGCTGGGGTAGCGGGGCCCAGAGCGGGCTCTGCCCGGCGCAGCTGGCCAGAAGGAAGCCCAGAGTACTCCAGTGATTCCTCACAGCTGACTTCCTCTGACACTGGTGATTTCCAGTCTCCTCCCCCTACAGGGGGCTCATCTTCTGCTTTCAGTTCAGACTTCTCATTGCCCATTGTTCAGCTGCCTCAGAAGGTGTTGCAAGAGTCGCAGCTCTTCATCTGCTTCCCCCAGGGAGCCTCAACTCAGCAGGCCTTGTCCACCTCGCTTTCATCAGGACCACCTGCATCCTACCCTCAGGTTACAGGAGCAAACCCTTCCAGAATTTCTCTGCTTTTTATAAGTCATACCTTGCACTTGCAAAGAGGAGCCTTACTTTTAGATTTGCTCCTTGTGGTTCTAAGTATTATTCATGGGGATGTCTTTCCACCAATCTATTCTAGGATCTCTTTAACTTACCAGGTTGCAATGAAATAATGAGTTATCAGCAACCTTTTGGTTTGTGTACGATTTGGCTGAAATATTGGTAGGGCTTTTGTGTTAAGAGTAAAAATTGTTTAGTGTTCCTCCTGGGACTAGTAATTTTTTTGGTGAGAGAGAGCAGGAGGACCATATTAGCTTTTAAACAGTGGTTTCAATGAAATGTGTCTTCCCTACAGTTAGAACTGCCAGTGATAGTAGACCTTGTTTTGTGTTTTTGTTGCTGCTCCTTAGCCATTTTAATCAAAAAGTGTTATTTGAAATTGAACTTTCATATGAATAATGTTTCATTAGACAACAATAAGGTTATTTTGCCGACTGTCCAAAATGCAAGAGTTTTTTCTAGATTTCAGGAAAGAAAGTGGAAAGAGAGGAATGGAAGGAGCTGTGTTATGTACATGTACCTGAATTTGAAATGTGTTTGCAGGATCATTGAAGAAACTAAATAGGCTGAGTAGTTAATTAATGGCACAAACAACTGCTGCTAATAGGTATTGCCACGTAATAAGCCTAGAATATGATGTCCTTTTAAATAGCAAAATTTGAGGCCTGAAGTTTAGTTTGGAGGTATGTGTTTTATCAGCATATGTGGTATTTGCATTTGCAATGGTCACTTTTTTGTACATTGTGCCTGTGAGGTGTGTGTGTATATACATTGTGTCTGCACTTTAGTGTGAAAATTCCCATAACTTTATGTGAAAAGAGAAGATTTACTTGAAGTAGATTTCTCTTTTATCTTCTCTGTCTTTGGAATTAGGGGCTCTGACATTTTAGTTATTGGAGTATTAGCACCTTTGGGATTTGTGTGAAGGAGAATAATTTTGTTTTCTGTGGTAAGATCAATAACTACGTATTTGAGGCTTTCTGTCTGGGATAAAAAAGGTGTTTTATTAAAGCTGAAGCAGCTTTAATCACTGGTCTAATGGATAACAATTGCTGTGCTGTAGGAGAACTTGTAGAGTGAATCTGTTATGCAAGAAGTTTGAAAACTAAAGGGAGATTTTTTTCTTCGTTAGACCTTTGTTAAACTTAAGGAAGTGAATTCTGATGGATGTAAAATACATCTGGAAAACAAAATAAGAGATTATGTTTGTTTGCAGAATATAAGTTCTAGGGTCTTTTATCCAATTCACTGAAAGATTAGAATTTGGAACCCAAACCAAGTCAATATGAACAGATTTTGCAGCAGTGGGATGTAGCGCGTGTTTAGGTCTTAGCCAGTAAGGGCCTCAAGCTTCTAAAACAGCAAAGAAAAAAATGGTTCTCTTCATTGGCAATCTACTTTCCCTAAAATTTCTATAATTTAAAAAGTATGTAATTTTAATAAACTTGTTCCTAATGAGCAAGCTGAATGATCATGGCAGTAAGGAATTTTAGTAGGAATTTCTGCTATGATAACATATGTGCCAGATATGCTTCTTACAAAGGCAGCTCACTGAAGTGGGGCATGCTCAGGGAACTCATCTGGAGGTCTTTGTCTTGTTTTCTCCCAGGAGCTGATGAAGAAACACAGTTGTCACAAAAATAATAATGCAGATCCTGGGATTGGATAAAAAAATGTCAGCCACAAAAATAATAACGAAAATTCATTTCATTTTCCTCTGCATTTTCCACATTCATTTGTATGCCACTCATCCATTTTTTTCATTGCTTATTCAAAAATTCTGTTTCAGCTAGAATGTGAACCCTCACATTCCCTAATATCCAATTTTTTTGGTAGCCTTTAAATGGTAGTATCTGATTGCTAGCCTGTATATTGACATACTTCTCAAGGGAAACTCATGACGTGTATGTGTACTGGGCATGTTGTAATTGGTCTGGAATTCTGTATATTGTTGTGCTTGGTTTTTTTTTTCTTTTTATGGATAGTTTTATTTCCACATAGCCTCCTTTTATCGACCTACCTGACTGTGTAGAACACATGTAAAGATAAAACTTAATGCCTCTGTTTTCAGTTATCATACCAAAGCATCCTGCTTTTAAAGCATCACCAGTGGAAGAAGAAGGTGGTAGGCTGATCTGTGCCATGTTGAGGGGTTGCAAAGACTTTGCGTATTGGTTATTTTGGAAGACTTAAAATTAAGTTTGGAACCCTTCCAGATTGCTCTGCTTTGTTCTAGTTGTCATAGTGGAGTTTGGCCAGAAGGACTGCTAGTCCAAAAGGACAGCTAGAGACCTGTTCCAGGCAGAAATTATTGTAGTTGCCTGCACAGAAACCGTAGGGTTTTCTTAAGCTGACTCTGTTTTCTTTCTTCTCCAGACACAGGTGCAAGGGCAGCCAGCCTCGAGCAGTGCACCGGTGCCATCCCAGCCTGCCCAGCACACTCAGCAGGTAAGACCACAGTTCGAAAACCAGGACTAAAGTACTCTTAGGGTAGGATTTTGGTGACTCTTTTAAGAGCAATTGACTACTTCTGTCATTGTTGAACCTACACCTTTGCACAAAAGTAGAGGAATCCACTGGTTTGCACCCAGTTTAATGTGCTACGAGATATGCACTGACTTTCTGGAGCTCATTTTTAAAATCATGTTAATGTTTGTTTTCCTCAGCCCATCTTCCCCAACTTCCACCTGAGCTTGCAGTGACAGCCCTGTTTAAGAGATGATGTGTCAGGATTTGCAAGTTAGGCTGCCTAGACAGGCAAACTTCATTCTTGTGGTATCTCCTAAACTGGAAATACTATCTTCTGCAACATTCTTAACTGCCTTTTCTTCCTCTATAGAATCTTCGTTCTTGTTCTCACAGGTGAAATAATTCTGTTGCAAGATTTGGTGTTGATAATGTATCATGGAATCGATTGGGTTGGAAAAGACCTCCGAGATCATCAAGTCCAACCCTTGGAAAAAAATAAAAATTTTAAAAAAAAAAAGCCAGTGGTGATGGTAGAGAATAGGCTTCAATATGAGAGTCAGTTGTACAAATTCAAACCAAAACCTGTTCAAAACCAGTCACAATGTATTTGTATTAGTGTTGCTTAGAAGTAATTGCTAAAGCTTAATTAACTTGGCATATTCTGAAGAACCACTGATGTCACTTATGAGAGAATAAAAAGTAGGATTTAAGGATACACTCCAAAAACCTCTGCTGGGGGGAAATACACCTTCTGCCTCTTTTCTTACTACAGAGTGCACAGCAGCCAGCCTCTTCCCAACAGCCTGGGCAGTACCAGCTGCAGCAGCCCTCTGTTTCTGCTGGCACAACTCCTGCACAACCTGGCTCTCAAACTCAGACTTCACAGATTATGCCAATGCCTCAGGCAGCAGCTGGGACACAGGTAAACAGAATTCTTTCTAGCAGAAGGTTGTTTTTTTCTCACAGCTGGTAAATTCAACATGCTGCTACTTTCACTTTTGTCATCTTTTCTAATAGTTCTGAAACGTTCATCCAAACAATAGTGTTCTTAGTGTGCCACAATTGTCAGTTGTGTTAGAAAATGTGTCGGGAGCCCTTTCACACTTGGCAGTCGTGTGTCATTGAGGGAGGGGTAGTAATTCCATGCACAAAGATCTTTCAATTGTCCAAAATGCCATGGGGCACATTGATGAATGGTATGTTGTGCATGAATTTTCAGGAACTTGTCATTTCTCTTTTTCCCATACAATGCCTATCTTCTGCACCATTATAGGTATAAAACATATTCACTTATTGAGGTAGTGAACCATAGGACTCCTTTCTTCACTCTTTCATCTTTCTTACTCAGCTCTTCTCCTTTACTTCCTGGTCAAGAAGCTTCTGTTACTGAATATTGCTTCATTTTGGCTCATACCTCTGTTGAATGTGTGAGCCTTAATTTTGTTTTTATAATTACTGTTTTGTTGCTTGTTCATCTTAAACTGCCTTTCCAGTTGCATCGTTTGCTGGCTTTAATTGACATATCCCCTGCCATTCTCTGAATGCTGGCACAGTGGATTTTCATTCTCCTTTGCTTTAGTCCCCATACCCAAAGCTGACAGATTTGTTGAAAGATTTGCACTTCTTTCCTGTAAGAAGGAGGCTTGGGTCTGAGGACAGAGTTGAGGGGAATTTGATTCTGTTTATGCACAAATCAGTGCTTCAGGGTATTCGAATGTTGCTCTTTCACCCTCTGTGGGTGTCTGTTTCGAGAGCCTGTTGAGTTCTTCAAGGGAAGTGTTGCAAAGTGAGGACCGTTTGGAACTCCAGCCAGCTTCCCAGCCACTCTGCCAACTGTGCTCCCCACCCACTTTAACAGAGTGCTGTAACTTGAATAATGCTTTCTTTGACTAATGTGTAAAAACTCTGCTTTCTGCAAGCCTGCTTTAAAAAAAAAATCTATCTCTATTTTCTTTACCTCCCCAGCTTCCTGTTTCCCAACCAGTGTCGATCATCCAAGGCGAGCCTCAATTACCTGTTGCAGCACCTTCTCTCCCTCAGCCTTCAGTTGCCCCATCAATCCCCATTGGCTCTCATTTCCTACCCATGGGACAGGCCTTGCCAACTTCCGTGGTTCCCCAGTTCCCAGTGTCTCAGTTGCCTGTAGCAGCTCCTCATGTGACAGTGGCTCAGCCAGGTTTCCAGTCGCTGCCCATTTCCATGGCAGCTGGCATGAATCAGCCACTGCTCACACTGGCAACGTCTGCTGCGGCAACCGCTGTTCCGGTAGGATCAACCGTTGTCCCTAGCCAGCTTCCCACAGTGATGCAGCCGGTGGCTCAGCTGCCCAGCCAGGTTCTCCCGCAGCTCCTGCAGCCGGCTGTCCAGTCCGTGGGATTGCCAGTCAGCATGGGACAAGCTGCTGAAGCTTCACTTCCTGCTGGAGATGCTCTTTACCAGGTATTGTTGCAAGCCAGCAGACCGACCTCTTCTCCACATTTTTGCCTGTTCCTCTGAGGTATCAGGTCCGAACCGTGTGCCCTGGCCAAGTCACTTTTCATAGGAGAGCCATTAAACCACCAACATGAATTCTGTTGTGTGGTAAAAAAACATGTTGAGGAGAGAAAAAAAGAAGTCCTTGGATACCCTGGTGTTTTGAGCCTTCCATATTTGGCACTGGAATGTGTCTAAAATGACAGAGTCATAGTGCAGGACTTTGTTCAACCACTGTGTGAAAGAGGACAGTTTTATATCCAAGAGATCTGTCAATTTGGGGAAAATCAGAACATTGTAACTTTAGAAATGGGAGATGTGTGCTGGAAAGAAAATGGCAGCATGTTCAACAATGTCCGTATTTCATTCCAAGTCTGGGAAGGGGTGGGACATGGAATTTCTAGCAATCAGTTGGGCAGCATGGATCTTGAATGTGACGTAAGTACCTGATGCCAGTCGTGAGCTGCTTTGCTGGTGGGCACAGACTGCTTCAGCTACTTTGTGTGTGTGATCACTGTGAAAATGGCAACCTGAATAGTGACAAAAGTGTTCCTTGTTGCTGGGTCAGCTCATCATGACAGGACAGGAAGGACACAAGAGCTATTAATCTCAAGAATGAGCAGCAGTTTTATAACATCTGAGTAGTAGTTGTTCAGCCTTAAAATCCTTCAAGCTCATTTCAAGTCTTGGGCTTTAAAATATTAAGCTACATAGGCAGCTGCAGGAGTTGGGAGTTTGAAGGTTGTTTTGCCTAAGACTTGGAAGTATGAGTGGGAATTTGCTTGTTCAAGCATGGTGATTCTCAAGCTGGCTGCATGAGCAGTTTGCTCTGCTTCTTTGGGAAGATATTGGGAATGCTTGAATAAGTACAGAAGGTTGGAACATGCCCCTGGAACTGAAACTTTTTTTTTTACTGTTGTGTTTCCTAATTAGCTCTGACATTCACTGACTTGACTCCCCCGTTTCCATTCCAGGGCTTCCCATCTCGGCTGCCATCTCAGTACCCCGGGGACTCGACTGCTGCACCTTCCTCTGCCGTGGCCTCTGCTAGCATTCCTTCTGCTGTGCTGTCCCCTCCCCTGCCCACAGATGCAATGGCCCAGCCAGGATACCTTGCTCCTGTCGTGCAGCCATATGGGGAACAGAACGTGTTGGTTTCCATGGGCAGCCTGGGAGGACAGGGTCAAGTGTCCCAGCCTCCAGTGAGTTTAGCACAACAGGCTTCATCTGCCTCCTCACAGCAGGCAGCTTTGGAGGTAAATATGTGGTATATAACGTAACAATACCTTTAGGATGTTTGAATCATGCAGCCGTATATGTATGTGGGGAACTAATCCGTTCTGTGCTTGTCATCGGTTGGAAATTAATATTTTAAATTACCTTTTCCTTACAGCAGAATGTCATGCCAATGTGGGGACCTTGTTGCCACTGGTTGTTCTGTTGGGAAGTGAGTGTGCCATCCTGCAGGCAAAAAGCAGTTAACACTTCACTTCTTGCTAGTACTGTAGAACATTTTTGCCATATCAAAGACAAGCTGCAAAGGATAGCCTTTGAGGATCTGTTGTTACACCTATTCCCTGCAGCTCTTGCTAGGAAGAATTTGAATTGTTCTCTTGTTCTGCATTGGCTTGCCTTCTGCACATTCTGTTAGTAAGACTGTGACTGCATGGCAAACTGTAGTGACATGTAGCAGCAGAAAGGGTGGCTGATTTCCTCTCCTCATCCCTCCCCAGAGGATGTTTTGCTTCACTGCAGTTTGCTCTAGAATCTTGTACATTAGACCTGTCTAGATGCCAGCTGTTTAAAGTTCTGAAAAGGCAGAGCTTTTCGCTTTACAGCCAATTTGAGAGGAAATACTAAAGACTACTGGGTTAGTTTAGGAGAAACTGTGTTCTTTGGGTGGTTCTTGATGTAGGTTTCTGTCCATAGGGCACTCAGGGAGTCTCACAGACTGCTCCTTCAGAGGCTCTTCCAGCAACACAGCCTGCTCAGTCTACCCCTTTGGCTTCCTCTATGGATAGGTAAGCATTGCTTTTGTTTCACTGAACCTAATTTCAGTTTCACATGTTAGATTATGCCCCCGTGGATGATCTTTAGGTATATTTTTTTCACCAGGGATAGTTTTTTTTCACTGAGGGTGTTCTTGAGGATATGAGGAAAAATAGGGTCAGGAGAGGTGGCGGAAGTTTTAATTTATGGCTGGGTATGGAGGGAATAAAGAAGATTGTGTGTAGTGATTGCATTTCTAGTACATTTTTATTTTTCATGTCAAATGGATCATAAAGGATGTTTTCTATCCTTTTGGCACTTAAACAGAATTCAAACTCCAAATAGCTTGAAAACATACTCAGAAGATAGACTTGTACAATTCAGCTTGCAAGCGATGTAGTGAATTAATTGCTGTTAGCATTGGTTGAATAGCATTTCTAAGAGTTGACAGGACTCTTCTCCTCTGCTCTGACATCACACACATCTGCTGATGTCCAGAAGAGAATATCATCTGGTAGGTTAAACTGTATTGTTGCAGTTATGGAGTACATCCCAGGTGGCCAAGAAGGCCAATGGGGTCCTGGCCTGGATCAAAAATAGCGTGGCCAGCAGGCCCAGGGCAGTGATCCTTCCCCTGGACTCTGCGTTGGTGAGGCCACACCTTGAGTGTTGTGTTCAGTTCTGAGCCCCTCAGTTCAGGAAGGATATTGAGGGGCTGGAGCGGGTCCAGAGAAGAGCAACAAGGCTGGGGAAGGGACTGGAGCACAAGTGCTGTGGGGAGAGGCTGAGGGAGCTGGGGGTGTTTGTGCTGGAGAAGAGGAGGCTGAGAGGTGACCTCAGCACTGTCTAGAAGTACCTGAAGGGAAGTTGTAGCCAGGTGGGGGTTGGTCTCTTCTCCCAGGCACTCAGCAATAGGACAAGGGGGCAATTTAAGTTGGAGATGAGAAAACAATTCTTTGCAGAGAGAGTGCTCAGGCATTGGAATGGGCTGCCCAGAGAAGGGGTGGATTCCCCATCCCTGGAGGTTTTTAAAGTGAGCTTGGCCGTGGCACTGAGTGCCATGGTCTGGTAGATGGAGTGGAGTTGGCCCAAGGGTTGGACTTGATGATCTCGGAGGTCTTTTCCTACTCAATCGATTCTATGATTCTATTCTATGATATTAATGTAAAATTGTCTTTGTTTTTTGTGGGTTTTTTTAGTGCACATTCTGATGTTGCCTCAGGATTGAGTGATGGCAACGAGAATGTCCCAGCTTCGAGTGGGAGGCACGAAGGGAGGACCACGAAACGTCACATGCGGAGGTCTGTCCGCAGTCGCTCTCGCCATGAGAAGACTGCCAGGCCAAAACTGAGAATTCTAAATGTGAGTATTTTTTATTTTAGTGTCAGTTCATTAGTGAGCCTCTAAAATGGTTATTTCCCTTGAGGAAAGTGTTTCTTCTCTGGTCTTGTTCCTTGCCCCCTGGTCCCCAAACACACAATATGTTCAGTGTATTTGTTTTGTTTCTGCAGTCAGTGTTCCAAATGTCATCTATTAAGAAGTTTTCGGAGCATTAGATCTGGCAAAATTGGCTTGCTTGGCTGCCAGTGGTTCCACAGACTAATCCAGAGTATTTGATGTATCCTCAGACAGAAATGGTGCTGTACATGGAAAGAGAGAACATGTTTGTATTATATCAGTACTGTTTGTTTCAGTGAACTTCAAAGAAAAAGCCTTAAATTCTTGTGCTTTTGGTCTGAAGTCCTGTTTTCTTTGCTCAGGTTTCCAACAAAGGCGATCGGGTAGTGGAATGCCAGCTAGAGACACACAATCGGAAAATGGTTACTTTCAAATTTGATTTGGATGGTGATAACCCTGAGGAAATAGCTTCAATTATGGTAAGATATGTTGTAGAGATGAAGAATTGAGTCTGGTCAGACTTATTTTCTCTTGTGTTTCAAAATGGCTCTTCCCTGTACACCTTATTGGTACACAAGCACAGCGCAGAAACTCTGGGCACAGAGTAGTGTTCCAGGCTGCCATTTAATATTGCATGCACAGTTCACATGGAAACTTGTCATTTTTTACCTTGGCATTGAGGTTTTATCAAGTAAATCTGCCTCTGTTTTTTTGCAATCTAATTTTCTTAAA
Organism: Sakesphorus luctuosus; assembly: GCA_013396695.1. Classification (NCBI taxonomy): domain Eukaryota; kingdom Metazoa; phylum Chordata; class Aves; order Passeriformes; family Thamnophilidae; genus Sakesphorus; species Sakesphorus luctuosus. The sequence continues at coordinate 252,369 of VWZD01002566.1, forward strand.
CAGCAAACAACTTTCTGAAAGTGTCAGGTTAAAAGAAATTCTGGTTTGTTTTCTGAGAGCAACTTACTCTTAAACTTTCAGTGTTTTGCCATTGTTCCCAGCTGAAATGGGAAGATTCTGCCCTTAAAGCTAGCAATGGGAATCACTTTCCTGTTTGCAAAAGTTTGTAATTACTGATGCTGCTTTTGTCTTTCTCAAAGGAAATAAACCTCTCCATTCAGTGTATGAGGGTTAAGCACAGAAAATTACTTGCCCTGTAGAGATACATTTAAATGAGAGTACTGTGTAGCATGGACTAGAACACCTTTCTTTTTTTTCATTTAAGCTATTTTTGGTCTGGTACAGTCTGAATGAAACTGAGATTGTTTTAAGTGTTGCTGAAGGGAAGGAGGATGACAAAATGCAGTATCTTTTGCCAGCTTCTTGGGAACCTGTGTTGGTGTGTGCTGGATTTGTACCTGTCAAAAGGAACCAAACCAGTGATATGGGAGGAATAATCTCTGTGACTAATGGCTTTTTGAGAAAGAGGGAAGTTGGTTTGTGTCTAAATATGTGTGTTGATGCTGTAAACAAGTCAGTAACATGAAGTCAAGTGCCAAAAAATATGGAGGGAGTGCATGTCTGTCTTTACCTCGTACCTAAAGCGATCCTATGGAGGAATAAAAGAGTATGTTTGATTTTTAAAAAAACTAAACAAGCAAAACCAAAACACGCACACACTGCCCAAGCAACAAAACCCACAAATATTTGAAGATGAGTAGAAGCAAAATAAGTGAACAGTGCATGCAAAATGCAGTCACATAGCTCAAGGTGTGCAACCTAAATTAGACCTCTGAATCTGGAACATTGTGCTCATGGGTTTCTTGTTGAATATTGAGGAAACTTTTGACTGTGAGACTTCATGATTTCTTTTTAATCATTATACTGTCAGGTATACCCTATATAGAGATCTGTCATTCCTCAATTTAAAACACTGAAGGTTTCTTTAACTAGTAAGTATTCTGCATTGCAGAGGCACATGTAAGCACACATCACACTTGACATTCCTTTCTCTGAACCAGCATCCCAGAAACTTGATGCAAATGCAGTGTCTCCAGCTTTACCTCTAAGGCACTTTCTCTTTTCCAGCTGAGATACTGTGAGTGACAGCTTTGCCTCTGTTTCCTGGGCTGTCTCTGGGAGTTCTACCATGCATAATTTCAGGAGACAGAATATTCTCATGGGTCAAACCAAACCCATAATGTCTTTCTAAATGCCAAGTGTACTTGTTTAAGTTAGTTTTCTCCAACATAAGAGGAGAAGGTATTTTCATAGAGCAATACAATGTCTTGAAACTCGATGGGCTGAGCAATCCTCCTTTCTCTGTAATTGGAACATAATTAATATTGGCTTTTATGTACTACAGCCAGACTTTAAATTAGTGATGTGCAACCTGCAAGGGGTAGAAGTTGCATATTGCATGGAAAGAGAGAAGCACAGAACACATCTTGCAGTACAGAATTTTCAATTTATTTTGTTATAGTTCCGTTCAAATATGGCTTTTTAATGCACATTATATCAGACAGGAGGAACTGCAGTAAGATAAGGCTGATAACTTTAAATTTCCCTGTGCTAAGCAAAGACTGAGGTGATGACAGTTCAATGAAGAAATGAGTTTGAATGTTTCCCTAGCAAATATTAAACCAGGGCAAACATCTCTGTGCTAAAGACAATTTTAGAAACAATTTCCTTTCTCAAAGATGTCACCATCCTTGTCTTGTGCAGAGCAGCAAAGAGAGGACAAACAGTAGCACCAAGAGTAAATTGGAGTTATTTGATATATTATTCTGAAATAATTTGTGGAAAATTATTGCTTTCTTCTCTTTACAGGTGCAGAATGAGTTTATTTTAGCAACAGAGAGAGACTCATTTGTAGAACAGGTACGAGAGATAATTGAGAAAGCAGATGAAATGCTAAGTGAGGATGCAAGTGTGGAGCCAGAAGGTGATCAGGGTTTGGAGAGCATGCAGACAAAAGATGATGGCTTCTTTCCAGGGTCACAGGTATGTACAGGACAGATTGCCTTGGTTTTTTGCATTTCCCATTTGGGATGGTATGGGTTTTGTGAGCAGAGCTAGTTAGAAACAAAAACTTCCTTTCATGAAAGATACCACAGATTATTAACTAAATGAAAAGACAACCAGAGAAAGCTTCATATTACAGTACCTAAAATTCACTTAGAAAGTGAAATAATAGAACTCTTACTTTTTGATGTGTTTGAAGACTTCAGAAGCTGCTGAATCTCCTAACAGTCCACTAAACAGACAGTCTTAAATGCTGATGCTTCTTGGGTTTGAAGTTAGTGTGATGTAGGACAGTAAAATCCCCAGCCCTGGGCTGCTCACCTAAACACTGAGAGCCTGGACTCAGGCACTCTATTCCTCTGAACTACTGAGAGATTGGATAGCTCAGTTAGGAAACAAAAGTTTCGAAACTGGTTGCTGGGAATGAAAAGGGCTGATATTTCCTGAGTCTCTGCCTTAATTACACCCAGAACTAGTTTGAAACATCCATTTATCTGTGAGATGTTTAAGGAAATCAGTTGGATTGCCTGTTAGCAAACAAATGTTTAGATCAATTGGTTACATTGGTGGTCGTGAAGCTGAGGAGCTCTAAAACTGCTGTTGCTGACATTTATCTGGACAAAATTCCTGTAGTTTGGTGATGGTGCTTGGGTTTGAGGTACTGCTTCCCTTAAAGGCCCACATTTCAGGAAGCTAGCATTTTAAGAACTATCTTGTGGGTTTCTGTTTCAGAATAGAAGTTTAAACTTTATCTTACTTTACAGAAATTAGAGTTCAAACAGCCAGATCCTACATCTTCCATGCCACAAAGAATAGGTAAGTCTTTTGTGAATTTTTTTTTCCCAACAGTTACCTTTTTCTGTTTCAGCGGATGGGTACAGCCAAGTTTTTATTTTGTGTGATGGAGTGCACATTCCATATTGCAGGTGATGTGTTTAGTTATTGTCAGATATCACTGACATTCTCCCTTCTTTCTGTTTAGGGGTTCCTTCGAGCTCCTTTACCCAGGTGGTCCATTCTGCGGGAAGACGGTTTATTGTCAGCCCTGTCCCCGAGAGCCGGTTAAAGGAACAGGGATTTTTCACATCTGCTGTCTCTGGAGGCAGCGAAACTTCAGATATGGGTAAGTTATCTACACTCTTGAAAGTTGATGGCTAATACATGTTCATCAAAACTGTGAAGTTAGTAAACTAAAGTGTTCCTAAAGACCTCTTGAAGGACTTTGAGAAGTAAGGAACTGTCTGGGCTGGTAAGAAGTGATCATAATTTAGGTCACACTGTGCTGGATTCTTAGGAAAAAAATTGCTGATGTGCTGTCTGCAAGATTCTAAAACCTTTATTCTGTATTTTAATATAAGCCTGGATTTGTGTGTTTTGTTTTGTTCTTATTTATGGTAAGAGGTAAATGTGCTCTCAGTGTAAGTCATAGACAATACTACTGTAATGAGCCTTTCCAAGTGGACTGATAATTTTCTGTTCTTCCAGTTGCTGCATCTCCAGTACATGGTCCTGGAATGAATCTCTCCCACTCGGCATCGTCCCTGAGCCTGCAGCAAGCTTTCTCTGAGATGGGGCATGCTCAGATGGCAGAAGGGCCTAGCACAGCTCCTCCGGTGTTCAATCAAACAATACCACCGTTTCCACCTGCAACTCCTGCATCTGTCACTGCTTCTTCAGTATCTGTTTCCTCCAGCACTGGTGTTTCTCACGCAGAATCTCTTACTTTGCCTTCAGAAAATGCAGCTGTTGGAGTTGCACCAAGCACAAGTGTGCCAAGCTCTGTTTCTCCACCTCCAGCCTCACAATCTGGACAGCAGTCGACTGGTGTCACTTCCAGTGTGAGCGCCCCTGCTTCTTTCTCCTTGTCTGCCACCTCCCAGCCTGCTCAGCCAGTAACTGGAGACCTTGCCCCCAGTATCAGCACACCGTCGTCTTTGGCACTGACATCTACCCAGGTTCCTGGTGTCACTGCTCTTGGTGGTGTTGCACCGGCTGTGACATCTCAGTCTACTCCTCAGATTCCAAGTAGCACGGCAGCACCACAAACATCTGCTGCCTTGCCTCAGGCTCAGAACGTGGCTTTGCAGCTTCCTCAACTTAGTAGCAGTGGCTCTGTCTCCAGCCTGGCAGAAACAACCGTTGTAAGTGCTCCACAGTCACTACCTGAGAGTGGGCAGTCTCTGGGTACATCGCACCCCTGCAGCGCAGCCGGCTTATCTCTTCCGATCTCTGCACCTTTGTCATCCTCAGCAGCATCAAGCATATGTGGTTCAGTTGCTCAGCCAGTGATACATCCCTTACTTGTCCCATCAGGAATTACATCAACACCTGTCCTCCCCCAGATTTCAGGTGCAACACCCATGTTGCCCCAGGTTCCCTTGCCTGGTGTCTTGCCACAACCAGTCACTAACTTGCCTGCAGTACAGCAGACTTTGATACACAGCCAGCCTCAACCAGCTCCGTTACCCAACCAGCCTCACGTTCACTGTCTGGAGGCTGATGCTGATGCTCAGTCTAAAGCTCCTGGTATTGATGATATCAAGACCCTGGAGGAAAAGCTACGGTCTCTCTTCAGTGAGCATGGTAATGTGGGAACAGTGCACCCATCAGTATCTCTGGAGACGTCGCTGGTAATGGAAACAACAGTTGTTCCTGGGATACCAACCACTGCTGTTGCACCAACTAAACCCCTGACATCCATTAGCACTTGTATACCTCCAAGCAGTTTGCCCCTTGGACCGACTGGCTTGCCAGTTCTGACTCCAGTTGCCACTCCTGGGCAGGTGATCACCCCAGTCAGCTACATTTCGGCCTCAAGCAGCATTGCAACAGCAGTAGTGAAACCAGGGACCTCTCCTTCAAAGCCCCCTCTTAGCAGGGTACCGGTAAGGAACCAACATTTGTGTGAATATTCAACTGCTGTAGCAAACAGCCTTCTTGAGCAGAATCCTTTCCATAAAGCAAAATGTTTATTCAGGCAGAGGTGTCTTCATTTAATGTAGTATTGGAAGTTTTATGCTCTGGTTGTTTTTATATGTCACAGGAGGTGTTTTATTTTGTCTCTGTTGGGAAAAAAAGAAGTCCAGCTCTGTATTACACTTCTGAGAGAGGTCTCTGGTGTCACTGTTCGTTTTCCCTAGTCCTAAACCACAAAGAGAGAAGCTACTGTGGTTTGTTTTTTGTGTTTGCTTGGTTTTTTTTTCTTGATTTTTCTTTTCAAATAGAATTTGATAGGCTTGTTTTAAATAGCTTTCTGTCTTTTACATGGCCACTGGAAGGAGATGAGGTGGCTGTGTGTTTCACAAAGTGGTCAGGATAGCTTAGCTTTGCTGCCTGTCATTACCCTGTTCCTTGCAGGCAAAGGTAAACCTGACTGAATTTGTTGTTGGTTTGTTGTTGGGTTTTTTTTTTTTAGTCCTCTGCTGATTGTGATGCCGGGGTACTACTTTCCTTTCAAATATTAGATTTGTAAAACCAGGATTTTGAGAAGTTTAAAAGATACCTGCAAAGCAACTCTTTTGTTTTCTTACTGAATTGTGATCTGGAAGCAAACACTCTTTCATAGATAGATAGTAATGACTTACAACAACAACTTGGGAGGTGTTGTGGATATTGTTATCTGCTCACTATCCAGACATACCTATATGTGAAATTAAATGAGTTACTTTCTTTCAAATGGCTCCCCATATTGGGGAACAGCCCATTTCGATATTTTAAACTGTTGGTAGCCCTTTCCTTAAATGGAAGAGTAGCCCTTAAATAAAAATAGGTGGAAGAAACTTCCAAGTGTTTAGCAAACCAAAAACTTTAATACTCCTTTTTGTTTCTGTGCTGTTATTTTCCACTCACCAGCACTTGCTGTTGGTCATCTTTAGGTGGCTGTTAACCAATTTCAGGCCATTCAAACTAAGCTAGTGCTCCCAGCATCTCCATTCATTAGTATTTCTTCCCATGTACTCTTAGTATTAAAAGGAAGTCAGTAATATGTGCCAAGGAAGTTGGTAAAGAAATCTAGACATGCAGGCATTCAATAATATTTAAATGAAATTGAAAATTAGAAAAGAAAAATCAGGAAAGAATAGAAACTGGTATTCGTTTGGGAACAGATGGAGCAGTTAGAAATTTGTTAATTGCAAACCTATAATTACAAAGGCTTGTGTTTAAATGTAATAAATGTTAGGGAGTTTTTGATTGTCACTTGTAGAAAACCTACCTTCTCTCTGAAGTTTCCACTTATAAATTAGTTTGATTTTTTTCAAAGCTTACTTGTAATTTCACTTTCTATGTTGTTACTGAGTTTTAAGAAACTTTAGTTTTCAAGGGTTTGCTAAACTCTGTGCATTTTATTCTGTGTGTGGCCAAGCTGTTAACCTAGACAGTTAAATGTGTTTGACTTGTCTTACAAATGCATTTCAAGTATGTTTTGCCTCTTATTTATAAACGAAGTGATGAAGTTACCACAGCTTAAAAATTTATCATGCCTCAGAATGGGTGATATCCTTGTGTATCTTCCTAGTGCACAAAAAAGTTGAGCCAGTGCCACTTGACCCAGTTCCTGCCGAAACGTTTTGGCAGGATAGATAAGGATGGAGTGTATCTTCAAGGGGCAGTTACTGCAGTGTGAACCATTGGCTAAGCTGTGGGGGTAACACACTGCAAGGGAGAACTGGTTCTGCTGCCTGAAGACCAGGGTGGACTTGGGGCCAGTTCCCCAAATCCATCGGCACTCCCTGTCACACAGGGGCAGCAGCTGCCCAGGGCTGTAACTCACCAGGCAGACCTCAGAGTCACGGGCAAGCCTCAAAATGACAGCTGAGAAAAAGTATTGCCAATTGTGTAATGGGTCACCTAGTTCCTAGAACTTCCCACTTCCCTAACAATGGATTGGAATAACTGGAATGTACTATCCAACCTGGTGGGGAGGCTGTGATGCCGCCTTCTAACCTTTCCAGACTCTCTTAACCTCCTTCATGCAACCTGGATGACTTCTCCCTACCCAGATGCATGGCCTGGTCATCTTCTGTGGGTCATCAACACCCTTCAGGTTCCAAAAGTAGTGATGGATCAAAAGATGGTGTGAGAGCTCTAAAAATCTGTTTCTCAATAAGTGGAGACATCCTCAGGCACTGACAGTTCCTGTTCTCAAGTCATGTTGCTTGCAACGGTTTGCCAGAAGCATGGATCTTGCAATTTCTAATGGAAAGTTCACACAGGTCTGTTGTAAAGAGGCTGAGTGCGTTCTTGCACCTTTTATAAATTAAGCTTCTTGGAAATTTAATTGCTTTTTGGAAGAATTATTGTAGCATTTCTTGCAGACCTGAAAATAGTGTCCCCAAGGCACTTTGTTCCGGGGCACAGCAGCTTGTTTAAACTGGAAATCGTGGCTGCTCAGAGATAATCTGGATTATAAAATAAAAACAAAGCAAACAACTTCCCTCAACTTTTTTCAAAAATGCCTAAAGGCTCAATGCTAAGTCTGCCAGAAGGAAGTCTCTACAGAAAAAAGTATTAAGCCTTCTGTTGTATGACGTGACTGACTGTAGCTTGGTATCTGATCCTTCTGTTGTTCCTTGTCTGACGGACGCGCGTTTCCTCTTCGTTATCCATAGGTGCTACCAGTAGGTTCTGAACTTCCAGCTGGCACTCCATCCAGTGAGCCGCTGCCACCTTTGCCAGGACCTTCACTAACTCAGGTGCTACACAACTTGGCAGATTGTTTTTCTGCTGCTTTTCCTGTCGAAGAGCATGTTTCAATTAAACTCTCCATTGCATGTTATTAATGTCCTTGTTTTTCTTTTCTTTTGACTGAGTAACCCCTTTTGTGTCACTGTAGCAGCAGCCAGAGTGGCTTCAGCTCTGGGTATGAGCAACTGGTCTTGTGGCAGGGGGTTGGAAGGAGATGGTCTTTGAGGTCCCTTCCAACCCCAACCATTCTGTGGTTCTGTGTAGCTTGCCCTTCAGGGTGCTGTACCCAGTGTCTGAAGTACAGGAACAATTAATCAGGCTCAGGGTTTTTTGATGTGTAAACTCAAACTTCAAGGGTGTTAAAACAATACCAAAACAAAAAAAACCCACAACACAGGTGAGTGTGTGCATAAAACTTGAACCTGTTTTCTTCTTGAAAAAGGTATAGTAGCAAAATTATAAGGGAAACAATATATTGCAATTAAATGTTTATGAAAATGTAAAATTGCTGCCTTTCTGAATCCCTGGTGTGCTTTTGGGGTTTGATTTCTTTTTTTGTGTGTGTATTTATTACTCCACTCAGATTTCACTAGGCTTTCAGATTTGCAAAAGGTATTTGAAGCTCCATGATCATAAACGAGTTGAAATGTAACAGTGGCTTCCCTTGCACAGATGCTGTGCTTGTATACAACAGTTAGCGTGGATATTTTGTATGAAAATGGTGGTGCCAACAGGACAGGAGACAATGGGCAGAAACTGATGCACAGGAAGTTTCACCTGAACAGCAGGAGGAACAATTCTTTACTGTGGGAGTGACTGAGCACTAGAACAGATTGCCCAGAGAGGTTGTGGAGTCTCCCTTAATGGATATTCCAGAACTCTCTGGACACAATCCTGTGCCGTGTGCTCAGGGATGGCCCTGCCTGAGCAGGGACTGGGACCAGATGACCCACTGTGGTCCCTTCCAACCTGCCCCGTTCTGTAACTCTGTATGGTTTGCACAGCTAAGGCAGATGACATCTGAAGTTGGAAGGGAAAAGGCTTATTCAACTGGATTCTTTTCTAAAAGTAGCTCACTTTTACAACTTGATCTTAGAGCCACAGGCCATGTTCCTGCTCTGTGTGTAATCAGGAAATGGATATCTTCTTTCTCCAAACTGAGCAGGTAGATGAATGGCTTATGAGTTGTCAGCAAGCAACAGTTTGGTTTGGGTTTTTTTCCCCTCTTGACTTCTTTCAGTCAGTTCTTTCTAAAGCATAGTTTTGCTGAAAGGGAAACAAGAACCATTTGGTGATAATTCTTACCTGAGTTCTTGCCATGAGCAAGTATCAAATGGATCAAGAGGCAGAGGGTTTAAATCAGTCATACTAAGTTCATAGTCCTTTTTATTTTCACTGTTTGAAACTCAGTATATTAGTAATATTTTCCCCACAACTCAAAAGTACTTATAGCAACCTGTGTGACTCAAGCCACTGTACCACTACAAAAGGCTTCTTCCTATAGGTCACAGCTCAACCCAAGACACTCTGGCAGGATTTGGGGCATGGAAGGGGCTTCGTGTCCTTAGAAAACAACTTGCCTAATTTCACTTCTCATATGAACTCTGAAGGCTTGTCTAGGAGCGAGACAAAATTGGAGGAGACCAACTGGATCCAATCTAATTGACTCTTAAGAGCATTTGCTGTTATCACATAATACTATCTGGAAAATTACTGGCTTGTCTTACAGGAGATGGCTTTGCCTTCCGTGCTGCTTGTGGCTCTAGGTCATTACACAACTTATTTTCCTTCCCTTAGTACCAGACTCGTAATTTGCAGACTGAGTACACGTCATCTTAAGACCAGTTTGGAACAGTTTGTTCCATAGTCTTAAATACCTGTTCTATTTATTCCTTAATTGCTTTTTAAAGTGTATTTAGATTAATTTTTCAACCTTCACTTTGGTACCCTTGTTCCATAAGGAAATCTCCATTCGCTGATCATTCTGATAGTTCGTTGTTTACTTGGAGCAAATATCTTCTTGTGAGCATAAGTGATGAGAATTATGTAGTATTTCAGCCAAAATATCCCCTTTATTTTACAGTACTGAATTAAATGAGGTCACTTGTTGCTAAGTGTTTGGATTTCTGAATGGAGTCATAGAAATTGGCATCTTCTGCCTTTTTTTTTCTTATGGAATTGGTACTGGGTTTATTGTTCTTAGGGATTTTGGTTGTGCTTTGAAATTCACCAGTCAGGAAGAATGTCATCCTGGCAACCTGTTGAAAGCATTTTTATGCTATTGTGTATCTCTAACTTTCAGTTTCTTGAAAGTGGAAAATAATGTTTTTATGTTGCCATGACCTCAGCTTCAGTTTCAAAACAGATATAGAATTTTTTTTTCATAGAAAATAATTGGCAAGATTAATAATACTCAAGTTTGGATGGAAATTTCTACTCCATAGGGTCAGACTTGCAACTTAGTGATATCTGGCAACACTTTCTTCTTTCATATGTATGCTATGGGTATGGCCCTAATTTAATAATTTTGAGTGAATCTGAGCTTTTTTTAATCTTTAGGATATTTTTTGTAATTGTTCTTAATTTCCCCATCCCAATTCAATTGGCCAATTATGAAAAATGTATTGGATGCCAACTGGAACAGCTGCAATCTAAGTAATAAGCATATTGGAGAGAATCTGGTCCTCTCCCTCTTCCTCTTCAAGTCAGTCCATCCAGATGGCCTCTCTGAGGGCACTTGTGGGGTTTGTTGTTGGTTGGTTAGTTTAGGGTGTTTGAGTTTTTTACTTTGTATTGTAAGTCCCAGTTAATTTTTCTGTTCTGTTTTTTTTTTAAACAAATATGTTTAAGTTGCTTCCAGTCCTACTGTGCTGTGCATGTTAAACATGTAGGAAGGAAATGTGATAGGAATATGGAAGCTGTACTGACTGCTCTACATTTAAGTATTAAATATGACTGTTTCTCAATGGTGATGTATTTTTCCTGAGCTGGGACAGCTTTTTACTCTTTTCTTTCTCAGTCCCAGCAGCCACTGGAAGATCTGGATGCTCAGCTGAGAAGAACCCTCAGTCCAGAGACCCTTCCAGTGACATCTGCTCCTGCCTGTGTACGTTTGTAATGTTGGCACTTTAGTAGTCTTGAAAAACCTCAGTCTTTTCTCGAGGTCATGCTCTTAGGTCGCTGCCTTGAATATCACCACACCAGTAGTTAGACTTTTAAAAATAAAAATGAGGAGTCATCTTCCCGTTTGGGGGGCTGAGTCAACCCAAAGAGGAAAAATCTGTGTGTTGCAAGAGATTACGTAATTTCCTGAGGCTGTTTTTTGGTATTAGTTGTTATTCCAGCTTTCCTGCTGATGTCATCGATGTCACCAAACTAGACGGGGAAGCAGCTGTGGCATAAGGGGAAGGAGCACTAAACAAGCAGTGTGTGATGTGTCAGTCTTAATTTGGGAGGGGTGTTTTAAGTGTGGATCTGAAACTTCCAGACAATTATAATGAACTTTGATGAAGGCAATGATTGACATTGTGATATCCAAGTGTGTGACTTCTGCACAGCCAAAGGGGATGTTCTGCTCACACCCTCAGGGTTATGAGGCCTCCAACATCTCTGGGTGATGTTGCTCACTTTGGAGGTTGAAAACTCTTACATTTGGCTTTTCATGGGTCATACTTTATCCCTGTTGGAAAGGAAGGATTTTATGTAACATGCAGTGTGTTGGATTTGTTGGAATTCAATCAAACCGCTGATTATTTTAATTTAATTTTGTTTTGTTTTCCTCCTTGAACCTGTAGTCTGTGCCCTCAGTAGCATCTACGACGGTTACCGGGCTGGTGTCCACAGCAACACAGTCTCTGAAGCATGGTAAGACAGCCAGGATTACTTTAGATGGTTTCTTAGCATGGAGATACAAACCAAAATTGAAGAGACTAGCAATTTGGAAGGTTATGGCCTTTTTTAGTAAGTTATGCAATGGCAGTTTAAGGGGATCACATCAGTTTTTAGTAACCAGGCTGAAATTTTCCCCTATAGGCCAGGAGAGGGGGATGATACATGTGTATTGTAGTAACCCATGTAGGATTTAAAGCTGTCCAAAATGCTGAATTAAGACTCACACAGAATCTCCACCATGCTGCTAAGGTGCAGCTGCAGGACTCAAAGAAGCTGTTTTCTGTTGTGTCTGATGCTCCTGGCAACAACAGTAAGATTTCTGATGGAGTGTCATCACACTGTGTTCTACATGTGGGATACCTCTCCCTGACCTAGGAGTGTTTCCTTTCTGTTTAAACAGAGAAACAAAGGTTACACTGCTAAAAATTCAAGACAGGTAGTAGGAAAACCAGACTTCCTTCTGGCTGATTTAGAACAACTGAAGGTTGTCTGAATGATCATCGACATTCAAATCTGAGTTCAGTTTGCAGGGGAATCCAAATACTTGCAAAGTAATCTGAGACCTTCCTCTCAGTATTCACCTAATTTTTTTAATTTTTGAAGTCTTCTGTTTTTAAAAGAAGCTGTTAATATGGTGATGAAATTATATCTTGAACTATGTAGTATTTAACATTATTTAATATGCATGTGCTTCTGAAGTTCAATGACAAACCATCAAAAGCTAATAAAACCATGTAGGAAAATAAAATATTCCCATTTTAGTATGTTGGTAGTTAACTATACTGTAGAACTCATTAGTCTGCTATAAAATGAGTTGGGTTTTGTCTATTGGAGTTTAGAAGGTAAAAGTAAACAATGTGGGAAGTTGCTTAATAAACAGAGCAAGCTGTCCAGTAGAACTGATTTAAAAATAGAATGTTATTTCTCAGCTTTGTAACCTTACACTGTCAGTGCACAGAGCAACAAAACTAGGAGCTGACACCTAAGAATCCACCTCTGAAAGCTTCGGGTAGACTGCTTTGAATAGATGTGCTTTATAGCATTTCTTCAGCTTAGTCCTTTTCTATTCATAAATTGTCCCTAACATTTGTGAAATGTAGGTAGTCAGTGTGGGTATTGAAGTAAAATAAGCTTTTTTTTGCATAAATTTCAGTTATGTCTTTAATTATTTGTCTATTTCACATCCCTGTTGGAGATCAGTGTGCTGTTTAACTGTTACCTGGAAGTGCACCTTCATCAAATACGCTGTGCAGGGAAGCTTTGTGGAAGAATACTTCAACTTAATGTTAAAAAGTTAATTATTAATGTTCACATGATGCTGTGAATCCGAAGACCTGTTATGAGTTAAGGAATAGTTGAGTTTGAAGTTGATAAAAAGGAATTGTTGGAGTTCAAATAACTTGTTGCTCCTTTTCTTCTTAATCCCGTTCTCCTTTTCTTTCCGTAGCTGCAGTGCCAGGGGATGGAGAGGGCAGTGCTGCGGCTGCCACAGCAGGGGCCAGTGTTCTGAAGATGGGACGCTTTCAGGTAGGAGATGTTCAGCTCAATTGGCTGTTGGCACAGGATCTTTGGGCAGTTCCTGCGTGGTGCCATCTCAGTGTGCCTCGTGCTGGCCTCGCTGTCCAGGAGGGAATGTCCAGGAGGGAATGTCCACATAGAGCTTGTGAACACCGTGTTTCGTGACGATGCTGTTTTCATTCAGGGCAGAGATTGCACTGGTCTGTGCAGGTTAGGAGTTGTAAATACAGTGTTTTAGCATGTCAGGCCTTGGTCTTTAGTGTTGGCTGCTTTTCCACTAACAGTGCTGGGATGTTCACTGTGTTCTGTCCTGTTGGTGAAGGAAGCCCCATCTGAATCTGCTGTGTTTCTTGGAGCTAATCCTCCAGGATTCTCGGCAGTGCTGTTCTGTGTGGCACTGTGTTGCCTGAGGGAAGCAGTGGCTTGCTTTGCGGCATACCAAGGAAATGAGTTATTTTCTCCTCTGAGATGCATCTTACTATTAAAGTAAATAAAAGCATCATATTAAGGAAAACCCAAGAAAGTCTGCATGGTTGTGTTTCTATTCTAGGTGTCTGTGGCAGTGGATGATGCGCTAAAAGAGGGTGACAAACCTGAAACTAAGCCAGTGCAATTTGAAACCACCTCCACTGATTCTTCATGTCTGTCTGGCAGTAGCCCAGAGAGTACACTGGTAAAGCAGGCTGGCAGTCGGAAAAGCGGGGCTGTTGCTGGCACTTCCTTGGATGTGGTGGATGGCATTCCTCGGACTGATCCCGTGCTGCAATTGCCGGGAGATGCTGGTCAGGCTACAAAGGTCGGGCGCTTTCAGGTGACAACAACAGCGGATCAGGTGGGGCGCTTCTCGGTGTCAAAGACTCAGGATGAGGTCAGCTGTGCAGAGAAAGAGCCAATGACTCTTCCTCTCTCTGTGGGCTTGGAACAAGTTGCTTCTTCAGCTGCAGTTCCGAAGAAGGAGTTGGAGTCGAGGCAGTCCCCACACATGAATGGTCCATCCTCTGATCCGGAGGCTGCCTTCTTAAGTGGGATGGCTAAGGATTTGGATGATGGCTCAGGGAGCCCAGACTCTCTCCAGCACCAGGGATCAAAGATCAGCCTCCCTGTTCAGAGCCTGAGCAACTCATTCAACTCTTCCTACATGAGCAGTGACAACGAGTCAGATATTGAAGATGAAGACTTGAAGTTGGAACTCCGTCGGTTACGGGAGAAGTAAGGCTTTTTCCTTTGTGTGGCTGTGTATGAAATACGGATTTCACCTGTACTTTCCTTTGCACAAAGAACAAAAATTACCTTCTTTAAAAGGCTCATGCTTTGCCAAGTGTCAGGAGTCATTGTCAGCGTTTATGTGGGAAGTAGGTTTCTTTAGTGGGAAAGCAGTAGACAAATTACAACAAAAAAGGAATATACCTATTTGCTGTGCCTCATTTTCTAACTTGTAACCTTACTGTATGTAGATTGGCAGCTGCCCTGTGGATAAGACTGCAGATGTAGGGAAGATTTGGCATATCCCTGAAGTTTAGTAGTTAGTGGGAATAATGGAGTCTTGTTTGAAAATAACATAAAAGTCTCTGCATCTCTAGTATGCATTTCTGGCATTTCTGTTGGTTCTTCTTTTCCTAAAGAAACCTTGGTGGCTTAGCAGAAACATTTACAAGGCAAGTAGTGTGACCTACGAATTTATTTATACTGAAAGTTGAACTTTTTTAGGGCAGCTGGCAGTTTTAAATCCTGTGTATGCAACTGCTCTGAAACCAAGTGTAAGGCAATACCAGTGTAGAAATCTGCAAGGCCACATGTGTCAGAAAATGAGTAATCTCGCTATTCCTGTAGCATTTTTGTGCTTTTTTTGTACTTCTGTTTATCCTGGTTTTATGATTACCATGTTGGGAACTTTGTGCTGGAATTCTAGCCAGGGCTAGAGCACACTGGAAAATGGCAAGTGTTCTGTCATGTGTGTTTAGTGGCTATTTGTGGAAAAGATTTATTTCCTCCTTTCTCAAATGTTTGAGAACTTGATCAAGGAAGCTCTCATAAACATTTGAGAAAAAAGCTCAGAAAGGCTTGACTGGAGGGGAGGAATTGTATGCAATTTTGTAAGTCACTCTCTCTTGTAACTTGTTAGGCACCTTAAAGAGATCCAGGAGCTCCAGACTCGGCAGAAGCAGGAGATTGAGTCACTGTATATGAAGTTGGGAAAGGCCCCACCTGCAGTCATTATTCCCCCAGCTGCACCCCTTTCAGGAAGAAGGAGACGACCTACAAAAGGAAAAAGCAGCAAGTCCAGCCGTAGCAGCTCCCAGGGACATAAAAGCCCTCAGCTGTCAGGTAAGGCTTCAATTCCTTCAGCAGATAAAACAGGGAAAGTACTGTCTCTCATTCACAGATCATTGTCTGTTTCTGTATTTCCTTTTGGGAGGGGGTGTGTGTATCAGTTCCTCCCTGGATTTCTTTGTCATTTTTGAAATTACTTTTGCTATTTGATAGCCTTCCTTGTGACTTTTTCATTCCACTGAAAGATGCTGTTGCATTGTTCTATAAGAACCATTTTAAAGTTGTGGTTTGTATATTTTAGAGATTAGTCATTGGGCTTTGACTAAGAAGAGAAGAGTAAATTTACAGTATGAGAGGAAAATTTTGGGGTTTTAAAGATAAACTGTTGTTGTTCCCTCCTGAAACTGTTTTTGCAGAGTGGGGCTAGTTTTTTTAGTCATCTGCAGAGATTATTTTTTTTCCTACTTTGGTATCTCTTAAGCATGGTATTATTAGTGTCCTCTCACTGCAGAAACAAAGTTGATGGATGTTAAAGAAGTGATTCTTTTTTTTTAATGGAGTTGCAGCTTTATTGTACTTAAAAACTGAGAAGCAGTTTCAGTTGGCAAGGTTTCCTTTCTGACCAAAACCCTTTTTGTAATAAACAGAACTCAGAAAATAGTTCTGTTTACTGATGAAATGACGTGGATGACAGATGCTTGCTGGGTAATTGGAGATGTTTCTCAAGTCCTCTGGCATGAGCAAACAGTATTGGAGGGCCAATGTGAGCAGAAATATTTATTACTGCTTCTTGCATATTCACTGTGATAATTCCATGTCATGCTGCAGTTTCTGTGTCCAGTCACCCTGGCTGCTCACATATGTTTTGGTACATGATATGGGGACTCTGTGTGAGCACATGTCAGTGAACTAGCACAGAGTTGTCTTAAAACTGAAGAATTTTTCTGGTCTTACTGCTTTTTCAGAAACTGGAGTAGTTCTCTCCCCCTGCCTCTGCCTCTCTTGCCTGCACTGTTGTGCTTGACCAGAAGATACTTGTTTTTTCTGTTAGTAGCTCTCCCACTCAAGCTTTGCTCTGTTTTTCCCCTGTCCCTTGGGAACAATGGCAGAAGCTTCAAAAAATGATGTGGGGAAACCAAAACTTTTTGCCTTCCTTTTTTCCTCCAGGCAATTTGTCAGCTCAAAGCGCACCATCAGTCTTGCCCCCTCAGCAGACCCTTCATCCTCCTGGTAGTGTGCCAGAGACTGGGCAGAACCATTTGTTACAGCCCCTCAAACCTTCACCTTCTAGTGAAAACCTCTACTCTGCCTTCACCAGTGACGGTGCCCTCTCGGTACCGAGTCTTTCGGCACCGGGCCAAGGTAAGACTTTCAATGGAATTAGTGTAATTAGCAAAGAAAATGAATGATCTTCTTCATGATGCTTGATTTTTAGTACATGGTTTAAAGTAGTTTTGGAGCCCCCAGCTTATTTCTGGAGGTTGAGAAAGCTGCTTTTTGCAACAAGATTCTCAGCTTCTCACACAGGTGAAGCGTGAGGTGGTTGAAGTAATGGATGGCTCTGTCTGCTGTACTGAAAGCCCAAGGACAGTACAGTGGGTGGTGGCAAGTGATGTTCTGCTGACCTGGGGAAAAGGTACTGGCTGAGGGAACGAGGAGACACATGAGAATGAGGGGTTGGAAATGAGAAGTTACACAAAGGAAGGGCCAGAGCAGGTTTGACATTAACACCGCTGAAATGGGGGAGATTTCTGAAGACTCAGAGTCCTTTTAGACTTCCAAACTCCTTTGTCTGTTTCTGTCTATGGAATTTTTAACAGTGAAAGGTAAAAAAGAATCACGCTCTTTAATTGTGAGTTAAAAAATTATCCTGGAAGGAAGAGTTAGTGTAGGAGGATGAGACAGTGGGAATAGTAAATTGTTCATTTACTCAGGTTACTCAGGTTGTGGATTCCTTGTTATTAGTATGTTATTAAATGATTTCTCAGGCACAGCTCTGACTTATTTGGTAGGGAGAGCTTTTTTGCTTGCCAGTCACTAGGGGGATTACTCCTTTATTTTACTGAACTTAGCTGGTCTAGGTTTTTTTCCCCTTGCACATCTTTTTGAAAAGCCTTGCCCCAGACTGATGGAATGCATCAATTCTAATGTGTGTTTCTGCTGAAACTGGAGAAGTACTGACAGAAAATGGAAACAGACCTTAGGGAAGAATTTTCTATAATGTTTTTTTAAAGAACTGTTTCAAGTATTTTTGAGCTACTTGAATAGTCTCCTTGTCCCTAGAGTTGTGCAGTACCATTTTGTAATTGAATACTCTTGCCTGGATTTGGCTTTCTTATAGATGGCAACCTTATTGTTGGGTTATGCACTGGAGAGTAACACTGCAAACTTGGCTTAATGTCTGGAGGTGTTGGAGGGAGTCTCTTCACTCCGTATATTGTCTGTGTACTCTTTGGTTCACACTTTGAGACTTATTCTTGTGTGTCATGTTAATGCATTTCACCCTTCCAACTTCAAGTTGCTAACATCTTGTAGTGGTGTTCTGTCTCTTCTCCTCTCTCTTCTCCTCTCCTTTCTCTGTTCTTCCTGTTCTTGTTTTCTCACAGGCTGTGCGAAGTTTAACTGTGCATCTGAGAGAGTGACGTTCAAGCCTGGTGGCAGGAGGACCCGATTTCTGAGTACGCCCTGCTTGGCTCTTTGTGTGTAACACCTTTACTCCTTCCTTGTCTGTTTTTTTGTTTGGTCTTTTTTGTTTCTGTTTCTGCTGCTTGGATCTGTTTCATGCAGCCCATTCTCATCCACCACCTCGTATTCCCTCCCATCCCATGGCTCAGCTGAGCTGCTCGTAGCAGGCCTTTAGAAGTTTGGGTTCTCATGTTAGGTATTCTCTGTTGTTAAACTCATGATCACAAACACTTGTTTTCTCTAAACCTTTAGTGGAAACTCTCAGGGCAGGTCAGTGAAGTGACACAAACTGGGGAGAGTCAGCCAGGTGTGGGTGCACAGGCATTTTCTTTTGGTCTGCCTCAGTGATTTTGCTTCAGCATATGTTAGATGAGAGGAGACTTGTAGGGGAAGTCATGTTTATAGTGGAAGAACAGGCAAGATTTGCTTTCCAAGTTGTGCCTTTGCTGGACACTGCAGTAAGTGGAGGGGGAGTGCATTGCCCTCCCCCAGCAGTGCTGGCAGTGCAAGTTCCAGGAGTTTCCTCCTGATCTCGGCAGCAAAGCTGATGGCAGAGTGTTGATGCCACCTGTAGGCTGTTAGTAGTGACTTCTTATGTTCATTAGCAGATGGATAGCTAGAGGTGAAAGCATTGGGGTTTTTAAAAATAATTAGAGAATATTTCCAGGCAAACTTAAATGATCCTTGCCTACTAACAAGCCCAGGTTTTGATGTTTTTACTGTGAATTGGAGATACATTAAATGTGCAACAAACAGCAGTAAAAGTGGGTGAATAGATGTCTTCAGACATTCTTGCCAACCTTCATGAGTTACCAGGCAGCTCTTTTCAGAATCCTTTGATTTTTACTTACATTAGGCCAGGCTTACAAGAGAGCCTCAAACTTCTGACACGGCTGAAATAACAATATGCTTGAGCCAAGGCTGCTGATGTGATGCTTTTTATTGGGAGCTTTTTATTGCAACATCTCCCATGCTGCTTCTGCAGGCTGGACCCTTTAATGTCTGACATTTGTTTCCCACCCTCTGGAATGACTTGATACGAGAAAGCTTTAAGTGCTGCAGAGAGACGTTCAGTGGCTGCACTGCATGGCAGTACCACACGTGCATCATCTGCCCCAGCTGAGCCAGAGCTGTGTGTGGCACTGAGCCTGGCCTTCTGCAGAGACAGCTGCAATGCAACCAGCTCCACCCTCTTAAAGAAGGGAGGGGAAACGTCTTCCTAGCTGTTCAGTTTGGGGATGATAATCCTGTCCTACTTTATTGGATTTGGGATATAAACACTAAGTTTTTTAATTTCTGTCTTTTTGCTTAGTGTATTAATGTGCAGCTATGCACATTAAAGGTAATTTTAAAAAATTATCTGTAGTTCAGCCTTTTTTTGTGTAGAGAATATAAAGAGCAGCCAGTCTGTTTCTAGAATTGGCAATGAACTGAATATATCAGAGTATAATTTTCTTGGCTTGCTGAAAATTGACCATTATCTGGCTAGGAGAGTACCTTGGCATGGGTCTCTCTTACTTTTGGGACTAGTGATGAGGGAAAGGGATTCTTGTTGAAAAGAGTGTTGTAGCTGTCCTGTAAAAGCAGGTAATCCTTGGCATGGCACAGCTTGGCCTGGCACTCAGCTTACTGCAGGTCGCTTGTTTCCTGGAGTCTTGTCCCTGAAATGCTGTTGCAGGCTGCTGTGGGGAGTGACAGCTGGAGGAGTGCTGGGCCAGAATCAGCGGCCTGGAGGAAACAGTGCAGTGATTGATGCTTTTAACTGTGCAGCTGGAGAAACAGAGTGGTACAGCTTGGCAGGGAATGTCTGAACTGTTCTCACAGATCTGAGAAAAAGGGGTGACAAACTAAAAGCACTTGACCCATCAAGTAAATCTTTTTCCTGTTGCTGGTTGACTTTAATAGTTGCAAAATGCTTCCTATGTCCTGACAAAAATAGAAAATGTACTTGCTTTTCTTTTTGTGATAACAACCAATTGTCACCTTAAATGTCTCCTGACATTCTTTGCTATGGTTTGGGAATCATGCAGAGTAAATGTAGGAGGCTGGGCCTCTTCTCTTTCTGAAAGTACAACTGACTAAACCATCAGATCAGTCTTTGTGTTTCTCCTGGAATGTCCCAGTAGTGGCTGCAAGAACCCAGCTGTGCTGTGTTCTCTGTTTCTCACCAAGCTTTTTGTAATGCTTCTTGATACTAAACGTTTCTCACTGTTTCTTTTATCTTTAACAAATTACTCTCTCTTTGTGCTTCAGGGAAGATGGTGAAAAAAGTCTGTCCTTGCAACCAGCTCTGTAGTAATTATCTTATTTCTGTTATCTCCGATTCCTGATTGTAAAGCTATTCATCAGCTTTTCCTGGTCACTGAAGCCTTATGTCCCTGACTCTGTCTCCAGCACAGCATCTGTCTGTCTGTGTTATGCCCTCTAATGTGTACTCTGTCATTAGTACATGGAATAGTCTGGCTCCTGCTCCTGCAGCCAAGTGGAGGCAGGCAGAGCCTCCCCTTCCTGTGGAGCTCTGCTCAGCGCTCAGCAGAGCGGCTGTCAGGGTCAGTTGCTCCCTGTAACATGCTAGAGTTGTACCTTGGAGCAGCTGGTTTGTTTGGGATTTAATGGGGCTTGTCACCTCAGGGATGGATCCAATTGCAGACACTCCTTCAACATTTTAAAAGAGAAAGAGAAAGCCATCGGAGATCTCCAGTGTGTCTCCCAAAGCAAGAGATGTTTAGAAAAGCCTGTGTGTGCTCATGTCATTTAAGACTGTTTTAAAGGTGTCTTTTGACTGGTGGTTTATGGGGAGGGAAATAAAGGGCCAAATGAAGGCATTAGAGGTAGTGGGCTGGAGAGGGAAACCCGTTTGAGATCCTTCATGTCAGAGCAGAACTGGGGACGGCTGCTGTGACCGAGCAGGAATGTGGGGTGTTGTTTCCATTGAATGCTACAAGTTGAGGCACTTCCTTTTCAGACTCTCATGGATGGCAGTTTCTGCAGGCAGTGACTCTGTCAGAGCTAAAATGGGAAAATCCTGAAAAGTCATTTCTTAGATGAACTTTACACGAGAGCTTTAGTAATTGTGCAGCTCAGCTGTGACGCTGTAGCCTGGTGTGTCTGACCTAGGACGGGAGCTCCCTCACTAAATCACTTTTGAAGGCAAAGCTCTCTCAGCCTTGCACCCCTGTCACCCTGAACCAATCCAGTTCTTTTGAAAACGCTTAAACTTTCCTAACTCATCTTTCATATCTTCAGCTGAATGCACCGTAGCGTATACCTTGGTTAATTCTCTCCCTTCCATGGCCCAAGGAGGCTCTCCAGTGTAGGTCCAGCATTCAGTGTATGTAGTGATTACAGTGGAAATGTGAAATATCAAAAGCAGATGCTGGCCATCGTGAAGAGAATGAGAGCAAGCGTCTCAATCCCTGCATGAACCCTCACGGAGGAGTGTGATTATTACTGGTTTTGGCAGTGTTCCCCCCTTCCCCAAGTACTTTATTGCTTTTGCCTCATTTGTCTTTAATTTCACCTTTCACATCATTGCCCTTATTAAACAATTGTATTCAGAGGCCTTTCCACATGTTGCATGCTTAAGGTTCTTGTTACTTCACTGCAGACTTTCCTTGCACCATACAGTGTGTTCCAGCCACCCTCCATCTGTGCTACAGCCACACTCCCTGCTCAGGGAACCTTATTCTTCCCTTTCCATGTGTGCTGTTGCATGCCCACCCCTAACAGCTGCTGCCCCACCTGTGGGCACCCAGACTGGGAGCCACTTCATGCTTGAGCTGGGACTGGTGGGATGGATACGTATCCTTCCCTCCTCAGCACTACTAGAGGCAGTAACACTTTTTTTATTTGTCCTGCATAGTAAGTATGTCACCTTCCTAATTCACTCCTCAATACAAAACATTCCTGCAGGGGTTTGGAACCAGTTCTTTCTTTGATAGGGTGGTTGCAAGGAATGTGGCTGATGGCCAGGGAAAGCAGAACAGACAAGGGAGCTGTCAGGCAAGAGAGAGCGATGCCATCATTTGGCCTTTGCAACAGAGACATGTCCATTGCTGGCATCTCTGATGCTCCACTTTTAAATCAGTTTTATTCAGAAAAGCCTGCCATAAATGCAGGTTTTCATGGGTTTCCCAATTCCAGTCTCTGGAGGGATCAAGTAGAAATGTTTGAGGATCTTTAGGAACCAAGTAGATGAGGATGTGTGCTTGCAAGCAGTGCTGGCTTTGGCACTGCTGGTGCTGATTTAGTTGTTGGGTCTGCCCTAATGGTTAACCAGCACCTCCACATCTATAAATGAGGATACTTTGAATACTACTGGGAATTTTAGGATCCTAGGTGTAATACACAGTGTCTTTGATTCCTTATGCAAGCTCTGCCTTTGAAGAACCTAAATTTGAGTGCAGTTTGTTGTTATGAGGGCCATAGTGAGACTATCTGCTTCTAGGCTGGGTTTTTCCCCAGCAGGATAACATTCAGCAGCCTTTCCAGCAGAACCAAAACCTGGTATCTATGTTAAGGGGTTTTGTGTTCTTTCAGTGAATAGAAAAACTTGTCAAAGCTTCTCTGAGGAACTGCTCTCAGTCCTGCCTTCTTTAAGCTGTATTAGTTGTTTGCCTCTGAAATGCTTATTTTTCTGACATAGGAAATCTGAACATAATGGCAAAAAAATGCTTTCAGAGGCAAACCCCAAAATTTAATGCAGTTCAGACTTCCCCTGCTGATCCTGGCTGATTGGTGGATGAAGACAGCCCCATCTGGTTATCCTCAAGAACATAAGTATGACAGCTATTGGAAAAAACAGTTGCTGTTTCTCCCTGTGGCTTTTTTTTTTGTGTGTAGACTGAGTGAATTTTTCTCTTCATTTTGAGATAATTTGCTACAGAGCAGCTGGCAATGCTGGTTTTACTGCTCCTTACTCAGCATCCAGCACTGTCCCCCAGGGTGGAATTGACCTGTGCCAGTAGTGGTTGCTGCTAATTAAAAGGTTTAGGATGAGACAGCAATGTGCCTGTACTGTCATTCAGTGCTGAAATCTAATGTCCTTTTTCCTCTGCAAAGACCTTTAGGCTGCTACCATTCCCCTCTTAAGATGACCAGTTGCAGCACTTGTAGCACTACTAAAGTAAACATATCTATGAAATACTGTCCATCTGAGAAAATGCCTGTAGGAGTCCCTGTAGTTCCCACTTGAGCGTGTCCTGGAATTGAAACTTAGATTTGATCTGCATGGCATTTTAACTGGCTCTCTCTTGGTGTACCATTACCACAGTTACTTCACGTACTAGCGGAAGATCCCCTTTAACCCCAGTTTTGATCCCTGGTGTTTGTGTTGTAGGGACCAGCAGCACTAACACGGTCGGGGCCGCGGTGAACAGCCAAGCGCCCCAGACCCAGCCCACTGCTATTGCCTCCAGCCGCAAAGGGACGTTCACGGATGACCTGCACAAGCTGGTCGACAACTGGGCCCGGGATGCCATGAACCTGTCTGGCAAGAAAGTTGGCAAGGGGCATAGTAGCTATGAGGTAAGATGTAACCCATGAGCGTTTATGGTGGGAAGCTGTGGGGTTGTTGCTGTCTCACGTACAGCTGGGACAAGAGCTCTGAAAAAGTGCTAGCTGGCTCTTTCTGTGCAGGGTGTATGGCCTGCTCTGGAAGGGAGGGAGGTAACTGAAGCAGAGAGCTATGGTTTGTCCTTGTAAACACCCCCTGGGAGCAGCTTGTGGACCAAGGGGTGGACTGGTGGATTTTAAGCACAGTTACTTAACTTCTCTTGCTGGTTGGGTTATCTTTCAGGGCCCTGGCATGGCAAGAAAATTCTCGGCACCAGGTCAGCTCTGTATCTCTATGTCATCTTCCCTGGGTGCTACGCCCATCCCTGCAGCATCAGCTACCTCTTTAGGTCCCTTCACAAAGCCCATCTGCCCCCCGCAGCCGTACGGTTACCCAGCAGCGTCTTTCCCCGCGCCGTGGAGCGGGGCGGGCGGGGCAGCACAGCCGCCGCTCGGCCAGTTCCAGCCCGTAGGGGCCGCGTCTTTGCAGAGCTTCAACATCAGCAGTTTGCAGAAGTCTGTCAGCAACCCTCCAGGCTCCAACCTGCGGACCACTTAGCCGTGCTGGAGACCGCGCTGGCTGGAGCTGGGACAGGACATGGGGAGGGAGATGGGTCCCTGTACCAACTACTAGTGCTGCAATGAACTGGTAGCTCGCCAGACTGGGAATGAATTTATCTTTTCCAACCATTGCTGTCAACTCTCTGTTGAGGGAGTTTCCCCACACGCTTGGAAGGGGGAGGAGGATGATCAGCATCCTTGTGATGGGACAGTGCTTTTCACCGAGGGGTTCTGCTCTTGTGTGGAACGAGAGCTGTGAAGAGGAGTCATGGGGTCAGTTAATACAGTCTTGCTGTAAATTTTTTCTCTGGTTTGAAGCTGAATCCACATGTGTAGAGGTGAGAGAGCTGAACCCTAGCATGAGGCTTTAGCATGCTTCTTGCCTCTTCCTGAAGAACCAAGATCAGGAAAAAAGCTGTCCAAATTCCCCTCCTTTCCCTCTCCCTGGTCAATTGTATCTGGCTCTGAAAAGAAGGGGCACATGAATGGACTTGCAGTGCAGCCCGTGCTTGATAGGTCATTACTGCTTTAAGTAAGATATTAACAGCTTTGACTGCAGCATTAGAGCAATTTAAATTGTTAAAAAAAAATTTAAAAGTTCCCTGCGGACATGTACTTACCATCAGTTTTGATGTGGAAACACTGTGATATATAAATGTTGTTGGACAACAGTAGTTTAAAAATGAGTGGAATATAGAGGGTTAAAAAAGTTAAAAAGAAAAAATGGGAAAAAAAGCTAGCTATATCCTTATACTTATTGGAGACACTTTAACTTTTTCCTTTGTATTTTCATTGTATTAGATAAATAAATGTGAATGTAAAATTGTATAAATTAATGTACTTGAATACTTGTCTGTTCTCCCAGTATGCTTGCTGGATATTTTAGTGCCTTGGACTTCTCTTGCTTCTGCAGTTTAGCGTTGTCTTCCCAGCAGAGCCCAGGTGGGCAGAGGGCAGGGTCAGGGAGAGGTGGCTGTTTGTTCCCAGCGCCGGGGACGCTCCGGGTGCCGGTGCTGGTCGGGTAGGTGTGTGCAGGGGAAGGCATTGAGGCCGTGGGTTGGAACAGCCTTCTGTGTGTTGGGGAGACTTGTCCAGGCGGGAATCTGAAGTTGCTGGTGTGACAGGGCCAGGTGGGGTGGGACGGAGGGTTGCAGGTGAAGCTAAAACGAGACTAACCAATGCTGTCTGTGGAGGCAGGAGGTCTGGATCAGAAATGGAGAGAGGATGGGGGGGAACGTGTATCTTTGGGAAAGGCCCAACTTAAGATGCAGTTTGACTCCACCTGTGAAGTGGTAAAGATGTTTGGTCAGGATGTGATTTGAGGGAGAGGTGCCATTGCTCGTTGCCATGGGCTTGTCTGCTGGGATTGCTTTTCTTACCTTTTTTTTTTTCCTTTTTTTTCTTTTTTTTGTTTTCTTTTTTGTGTAAAATTCATTTAAGCCAGGAACAGACTGTCCTGGTGCAACGTCCATTGCCGGCAATGGATGTACTTGAAACCGCCGGCATCAAGAAGTTTCCTCTGTCTTACTTGGAGGATTTACAATTTTGTTCACTCTTAACAAATTTCAAGCTGGTACCAGGACTGTCACTATCTGTCACCTGTCACTTCTTAGTACCTGTACTGTATCTTCTGCTTTGGTCATTCTCCCTTTTCATATTTAAGAAATACTGGTTTCCTCTTCAAAGTCAAAATAATACCAGCCAGTATTTACGTAGTGCTGCAAAAGCTGTGAAGGATGAGAGTTCTGCTTCCCAGTGTTTGGGAGCAGCTCACTGGTGCATCAGAGATGTTACTTGCCCACATGGTTTTCTAGGAGCACTGTTCCCCTCCCAGAACCTTAAGAGAGTTTTTTTGTCTGTGGATGTTCTCACTTTTATTTTTACAACAAAATGTGCGAGATCCGTTCCATTCCTGTGGGTTGTTTTGCAGCAGCTCTGGGAGCAGGGCCCCGGCTGGAGAGGAGCCTGTGGGGAGGTGGCTCCAGCCCATAGGCCAGGAGAGATCTGTGTGCCAGGTGTAGGTGGAGCTGCAGGGGAGAGAGGAGGCTCGGGGGGTGCCGTGGAAGGGGGAGAGCAGAGTCCCAAAGGCTGAGGAGGAATGGGAACCTCTGCCCTTCCATCTGCAGGGGTGGGTGCAGAGGAGTCTCTTGGGCACAGTCAGTGGGAAACGGGAGCAGTGACAAACCTGAGGCAGTAATGAGACAAGGGGGAATACTCCTGGCAAAGGAACTGGTCAGCTGGAATGCAGCACGTGGTTATTTAAATTTGGTCTAATAAGTTTGAGGTCGTTTTTCCACTTAATGTTATGCAAGAACTGGTTTTATTTACCATTGATTTCCCCCCCCCTCCCTCCCTTCCTCTCCTCCTGTGGATGAATAACTGAAGTCTAGAGGAATGAACTAATGCTACTGAACTGTTAAATTATTTTGTTTAATATTACACTTTGAGTATCTTTTTCCACATAAAATCTGTTTCTGAATTACAAGCGTTTTCTTTACATTATTTAACAATGTACACTGTAAAAAATAAAAATAAAAAAAATAAAATGAATTGAAACTTTGGGCTTCCCTGGCCGTAGTTAGTTGTGTGTTTTGCACTGACTCCAGGCACTGTGCTCCTTGTAGGACTGCGCCCTGTGCTCCAGTTTGTTACCTTTGTAGACTATTGGATGAAGCCACTCGAATAAACCAAACCTGCTTTTGTTGGGCTGTGGGTTTTCTTGTTGAGCAGCACGTTCCAGCCCTTCCATCCTCTTCCTGCAGTGATGGAACTGTTTCCCAGTTTATCGCAGGAAAGTACAAGAACCCCAGTGTAATGAGATCCTTAACCTCTCCAAATCAGTGACCAGTCACAAGCCTTTGTCCTTTCAATAGGATACCCCAAACCAAGGTAGAACAGAGTGTCATTTGTGGAAGGAATCGTTGGGAGAGGAGTGGCCTGCGGGAGTGGGAGGGTAATGGATCAGCTGTGGGACTGCCTTTATGGCTGGGACTGTCATGGTGTTTCCAAACACACTCAGCCGTGACAGACAGAACTTGGTGGCTCTCCGTGTGGGAAGCACAGGTGCAGGGAGCGTCTCTGGCAGGTCCTGTGCTTGCTTTTGGCAGTGAAGCACGAGCAGGGTGTGCTGGAAGGGTGGGGGGAGCCCCTCCCAGGAGCTCTTCCTCCCTTGGCTCCACTGCCCTCTGCTCCGGGATGGATGGGAGGGATGTACACCTGTGGGGCTGAGGAGAGGGAAATTAATGAGCTCTGTAATAGGAGTTCAATCCCCAAATTTGTAGAACTGCTTTACAGGGTCATTCTCAACTATAGACTTGCAGGAATTTGGTATTTCTAAACACTTAATTGCTGCTGCATTTCTTTCCATTTTAAGAGCAGCTTCTGTTATGAGTCATGCTGAGCAAGGCCTCAAAGGAAAAAAGCTCCAAGTATAAGTTTTCCTGCCCTTTTCAAAGGGACCAATCCCAAGAGGCTCATTGTGGTGATTCTCTTAGAGGAGGCACAGCTACATTTGCACTGTTTCCAGAGTCAAGAAAGCTGAGGCAGTTACATTTATATGAGACTTTGAATTTTTTTCATTGTAAAAGTGTGGAGCTGCTTCAAATCCAGTAATTCTGAATGTCTGCACGTTCCCTTCCTTCCTAGCAGGTATATGGTTTCAACAGCCAGTGCATGACTCAAACATGTGGAATGTGTTTCTTCCCTGAGCTGTTCTGAAGGCAGCACTGAGTTGGGGAGAAACAAGCACGGTGAAATGTGAAACTGTTTTCTACATATAATCTATTACCATTAATTATAGCTTGTCCTGGCTTTCCATGCTGAAGTCAGTGCTTGTTCTTCATCCTGGTGAGGAGGTAAGTGGATAACAGAGGATCTTTTAAAGGAAATGAACTGCTTAAGTGGTGAAGGTGGAGTAGGAGGAACAGAAATAAATGCTGAATATTTCAAGTGTGTTTACATTTAGACAGAGCGGTGGTGGCAAAGCACAGGAATAGGGTCCTGTTTCAAGCCTGATGTTGATTTCAGGGTTGAACTAATCCAAGGGGTTGTGTAAATTTTCCTGGTCCAGCTCTACCTTCAGTCATGCAGTATCACCATGCTCACCTCCAGCCCTGCAGCGCTCCTGATACCTGGGGAAGGTGAAACCACAAACCACCCTGCCAGAGCAGCGCTGCCAGCGCAGGGGTCTGAACCCTGATGTGGTGGAGCTGCAGCTGAACCACTTCACTACAGAGGAAGAGAACAAGCAGTTCAGCCCAGCAGAACTCCTCTCTTTGCAGCACAGAGCTGCTTCAAGTGGATACAGGAGTATTATTCCAATACTGCTTAAAAATTCTTCCTTTGACCTTCTTACTAAGCAGGAACAGCTGTTGGCTTTGCTCTAACCTTTAAACCCTGGGAGGTTTTCTGTTTGCCCATCGAGGCTGTGCTGACACGGTGGTACCTCTTTAGCTTCCTGTCAGAACATGTTAACTCCTTCGAGGCTGTCAAAGAGGGAAGGAATTGCTTGTAATGGTTGGAAGGGCACAGAGACACAGCTACCAGAGTGGTTTGTTCTTCAAATTTCATGTTTATTTCTGTACTGGAAAGGGTCAAAGCTTATTTAAAAACAGAAATTCATTTCACGAAGGATCTGGAGCAAACTGTCAGCGATGCTGTGCAGTGCTGGCAGCAGTCCCGGCCTGCTCCCACCCTGTGCCACAGGCACAGCTGGAGCTGGAGGGTGAGGAACAGGCTGAGCAGGGGCAAAGGACTCGGACCCTGTTTGTGCAGCCACAGGGAAAGGGCTGGGCAGCACCTCAGCCTCGCCAGATGGGCAGCCACAGCTTGTGTGTTCTGTCCTCTGACATAACCCACCT
The DNA here is from genome assembly GCA_013396695.1 of Sakesphorus luctuosus. Lineage (NCBI taxonomy): Eukaryota > Metazoa > Chordata > Aves > Passeriformes > Thamnophilidae > Sakesphorus > Sakesphorus luctuosus. The sequence continues at coordinate 281,456 of VWZD01002566.1, forward strand.
GCTCCCCATTTCTCTAAAAACCTCCTCTCTGTGCTGAAACGTAGCACTGAGGGAGAGAGATGAATTGCATCTCATTTTTAACAACTCATTCTCTTCCTTTTTCAGGCAAATTACATATAATGTCCACTAGTGCTGCAGAAGCACAAATAATTGCTTGTTTATAGAAAAAGGCATCTGAAATATGTAATAACCTAAAAGTACATTCAGTTCTTGCTGGTTCTATAAGACTCTTCTATATTGCTTCACCACAATATACAGGAAAGTCCACTGCAGTCTTTGAAAAGCCAACTGCAGTCTTGTGATGGAGCTATGGATACCACTGGGTGCCTTAGGTAGGTTCCAGTCTCCTTTTCTTCAAGCTCTGACTTCTCCTGAGGGGGCTGCACGCTGCCAGACAGGGAGAGAGTGAGAAATGGAAGTTTCTTAGTGCTTTTTTTCTGCTTCTAAAAGTGCTCCTCAATTCTTTAATTTTCCCTTGATAGGACAGTAGGATGGAAAAAGCAGACTGTTCTCTGAGCCCACTCTCAGAGCATCTGCAGGCAGATCCAGGAAAAGAGGAATGCTTCTGCCACTCCACTGTGCTATGAACAGCACTGCTTCCAAAGCCAAGCGCCCTGGAACTTGGTCAGTTTTTGGCAGCTCATACCTGGGCTGTGCTGGTTGGCTCTGCTGTTGCTCATGGGGGGAGCAGGAGGCTGCAGCTGTGCAGGTCTGGCACAGGCTTTGTGGTGGGGTGTTCTGTGAGGTGTCCTGTTACGAGTCCTCATCTGGTGACGTCCGTGGGGTGTCTTAGGTGTCTGCAGTCCAGCTGGTGATGGCTCTGCCATTTGGTGACCTGTTACCTTAAGATCAGTGCTCTCCAAGGAAATGTCCCAAAGTTCAGGATCATCTGGAAGGAATGAGAAGGTGATTCCTGACGACAGTGTTGTACCACAGCAATGACAGTGACTCCAAGAACAGCACACTCTCTTCCTACAAGTGGTGGCTGCTATGAAATTTAACCTCTAAAGCCTCTTTTATGTCAGTGTGCAGGGAGTGGTCCTGCCCCGCTCTGGACTTAAGCAATGTCCAGGCACTGTGGTGTAAATGTGACCCAAACAGCCACAGTTATGTTAAGAAAAGACACTCACCCCACCCGCAGGGTTCTGTTTCTGCGCAGTATCACCTCGAGAAAAGGGTTTACTCTCAGGAGCCCAAGTGTGAAACCCCTCATAGTGGTGGACATCATCTCCCTGCCACTCAAGCAATGTTTGTATTGTTAAGGTAAGACTCATACTTCTGTCACTTTACTTCTTCAGAACTTTTACCATTACACTGTATTTTGAAGAGCTGATTTAAATACTAGTGATTTGACACTCATCACTTTTTGGCTGACCTGGAAAGAACTCCTCTTCTATTGCTAGCTCCTGTTGTACTGCTGCTGGAGTGCTGTGCTTTACAGGAGGATCAGGTGTTGCTAGAAGGAGGTAACACAAGAAGAGATTAATATCAGAAATACAGAAGAACCCCTTGCTCCTTCTAACAGAGCACGAGTCTGAAATGATAACCAGTAGCTGCCACCAAGTACCCTCTCTTTTTCTAGAGAGGTTATGACTTGGTAGCAGGATGTGGAACAGTAGATTCTGTATCTGATGACATCTGACAAAAGCAACTGTGCTACTTCAACACCTCCATGTTCCTGCTTACATCCCAGTTGTCCAGACTCCCCAGTGGGTGAAAGGCATCAGTAGCTCATATTGCCTGGAGCCACTGCAAGGCCAAGAAGGCCAATGGGATCCTGGCCTGGATCAAAAATAGCGTGGCCAGCAGGCCCAGGGCAGTGACCCTTCCCCTGGACTCTGCCTTGGAGAGGCCACACCTTGAGTGTTGTGTTCAGTTCTGGGCCCCTCAGTTCAGGAAGGATATTTGAGGGGCTGGAGCGGGTCCAGAGAAGAGCAACAAGGCTGGAGAAGGGACTGGAGCACAAGTGCTGTGGGGAGAGGCTGAGGGAGCTGGGGGTGTTTGTGCTGGAGAAGAGGAGGCTCAGAGGTGACCTCAGCACTGTCTAGAAGTACCTGAAGGGAAGTTGTAGCCAGGTGGGGGTTGGTCTCTTCTCCCAGGCACTCAGCAATAGGACAAGGGGGCACGGGCTCAAGCTCTGCCAGGGGAAATTGAAGTTGCACCTCAGAAAAAAATTCTTCACAGAGAGAGTGCTCAGGCATTGGAATGGGCTGCCCAGAGAGGGGGTGGATTCCCCATTCCTGGAGGTTTTTCAACTGAGATTGGCCGTGGCACTGAGTGCCATGATGTGGTAAAGGGACTGGAGTTGGCCCAAGGGTTGGACTTGATGATCTCGGAGGTCTTTTCCAACCCGATCGATTCCATGATTCTATTTTATGATTCAAATGCTGCAGCCTCAGCTCGGGTGCAGCAGGTTAATGGTGCCGACAACAGCTTTAGGGTGGCTGGAAAGTTGCCGTTTTAGTGATGCAGGTTTAGAGCTGACATTCCTGCTACTTTAAGAACATAGAAGGGGACAAGTATGATAATTCTCCTTCCTTTGGCCTCACAGGTGTGTTGATAGCTCCGTCCAAAGGCACCTGAGGCTGCTCAGCCTCCTTTACTGAGGGTAAGGTGGTGCCTGCCAGCTGCTGTCATGGGAACTGTCAGTTTTCAGTGCCACTTCTTACCCTGTTTGCTGCTGGGAGTAACTCCTGGAACCTGCTGCTTTTTCTCCATCTGTTCCCGGAACTGCTGCTGCAGCTGCTTCTGCCGCAGTTTGCGCTGGTAAGTGGCATCACACTCAGTCGCCAACGAGTCTGTGTTCCTGTCCCTTCCCCAAGGTGAGCACCAAGTTAAACAGGGTTTCAGCAGTTACATTTTAACAAGAAAAAATTCATTAAGAAATAACAGTAAAGATAACCCACTGAACTAGTAGTTTAAGCCATCTCCAAAACTGGGCTGTCCATGTGTTTTAAGACATACAGTAACTTCCAACACAGCTTACAAACAGATTTATAATTGCAGTCTCACCTGGGCCCATTTGGCTGTTTCTGATCTCCTGTCACCACAGCAGCCTCGGCCTGACCAGGCTCACAGTTAGATGCCACCTCACAGTGCTGTCTCCCTGCTGTGTTCTGCCTTTCCAAATAGCCAGTGAATCTTGCTTTCTCTATTTCAGGCTCATAGTCCTGTATTTTAGCTTTGACCAAATTTAACTCAGAGGGTACCTAACGAAGGAGAAAAAAAGAAAATGTTCAGAAGTTTCCATCATCAAATTAATGACATAAGCACAGGTTGTTTCTGTACAGACTGTTACAATCTATTTTGTTTGCTGTGAGTTGAACATGCTTTTTCAGTACACAGTAATTCAGTTAGTTATCATCAAATTCCTGTGACTTTGTGTTGGTTTAATCGCTCAGTGCTCCAGGGCTGATAGTCCATGTCTCCCCACACTGTGCTCTGCAAACAAGAACAGCTGCAGGTGATCAATGCAGAACTTTACAGCTCCTCAGAGTCCCACCAGGCTGTTGCTGAGTCTGTCAGTTTTATCAGTTTGTTTCCATGCCTGTGTTAAAGGGCACAGGAAACCTTTACTCAGTTCTGCGACCACGAGGCCTCTAAGGAAGGTACAACATTTCTGTTTATTACAGATGGGATGTTTTGACTCTGTGATACTACAAATTCGTGGCAATGCCTCTAATAGGCAATGACCCTGGCAAAGGCAAAGCAGAGATTTGGGCCATGTTTACCTGACCAGCTGTCACTCTGGATCTGCTCCTACAGCCTGTCAGCGAGACAGAACCACCTCAGAACTGCAGGCATCTAGTGGGGTTTGGCAAATCCTAGAAGGAAACTTCTCTATGAAACTCCATGGATTAGCAGTTGTAAAAGGCTTCTTTTTTCCCTAATGCACAAGGCAAGTCACTGCCTAGAAGCCTCCTGCCCCCAAGATCCATGTTGGTTACTGAGGTGCTACCTCAGGAACAGCCAGGACAACTTGGACACTACAAAGACTGTTCTGTCACATCACAGCACACAGTAAGGGGGTTACAGAATGGCTGTCAGTGATGATGATGGACATCACAATTTATTGTATGTCCCTCTGGACCAAAGATCTCCAAGAGAGGCACTTATATCCATGGGACTGGTTACCTCAGAGGGTTCACTGACCTAGTGCTTCACAGAGTAACTGCTGCTTTTTCCTTGCAAACCGAAACCTAAGGATGTAAGGAATCCAACAAGCAAAGCAAGATGCAGTGTGGTTTCCTCTTGTCTGTGAAGGGCAAGAACCATAGTTCAAGTACGCATCAGCTGTACATGCCAACTCTTCATACACTGAGAGCCAGTTTGCCACTAGTATCATAACAGGAATTCAAAACAAGTAAGAGTGTAGATCATCCTAATGTTATTCCTTATCCTCCAATAGCCAAGGCTGGTACATTCTGCTCTCATAATTCAGTTCCAAAACCCAGCTATCAACACAATTTGAAGTCAGGCAGAGGACATTTGTAGAATCATTTGTAGGCTTCTCATGTACCAAAACAAAATAGTGTTCCCTGTTTTGCTGTCCTGTTGTAGAACTTTGAAATGACTGGCAGCAGCTGAAAGCTGTCCTGGGTCCAGTCTAAACAGTTTGGTTTGCCCTTTCTAGCACAGAGGCATCTGACAGTTTGCAGTGTTCTTTTGGGAAGGAGCCAATTTGGTTCATGTATGGATTACTGGCATTCAGCAGAGACACAATGTGGCCATAAATGTCACCCGAGATTTTGAGTTGGATATTTTCTTCACCACAGCAAACTTGCCTGCTGCAGAGAGTCAAAACTTAGAGTAGTTGTAAAATGTGGTAAAACATCAGGGAAGAGCTCTGCCTGCTAGTTTGTGTGAGCTGTTTGTTACAAAGGCTATGGGTCTCATGTCTGGCAGCATTCAGGAGGGAGATGCATTGGTACCACTATTTACAGGCCCAGTGTGTTTTGCAGCCCCTGCTCCAACAGCCCATGTACTGCACCTGACGTGGAAGCTTATTCACGGCTCGTAAGTAGTCCTTGTCTAGGATGCAGTTCCCAAGAGCATTCCCAAAGCACCTGAGGAAAAGAGAGCTCACTGTGACTGGAAATAACACCTCATTCTCCTGCAGCTCCTGAAAATGTCCAAGTACTGATCTTCACTTACTTGAGTGCCCTCTTCAGTCCATCTGTTACTGCCTCCTTTCTTGCCTTTTCCAAGGATAAGGCCTTAGACTTTAGGCCTTCACTGACTCCATATCCCACATCTTCATGGTATGACCCATCCTGCAGTAAAACTTTAAGTGAGTATAAGAGAAATTCTACCCATGCATCACTTGCCTGATTGGTTGCTCTATAGCAAGGTCCATGTTTCAGACAGCACGAGGCTCCCTGCTCAGCACAGCACTCCAGGAGCACAGTCTGACTGTGCCTGAACTTCAACTCCCAGCTCCAGCTAATTCCTCAGGTACAGTCAGTGCAAACAAAAATGCACTTACCTTGAGCTGAACTTTGACAAAAGCAGAGACACCCACATAGAACCTGCCATTGTTGAGGTCAACAAAGTCTGGGGGAGGGAAAAGTAACATCCTAAATAATACAAAAAGCTTCTGGTCCACATTTACATTTGTCTCCTTTGAGGACATTGATAAACCAGTACCACACTTGCTGAATGTTCCCAAATACTGTATCATCTTCTATAAAATGGAGTATTACCTACAAAATATTAACTTTGAGAATGATGACTTGCATGGATGCTCTGGGCATGTTATGTGGCACTTTCTGGTCATTTGGGGCTAGACCTAGACTCTTGCTCTGAATTTCTAAGGAATGACTTGTCACAACATTATTTGAAAAAAGGTAAGAGTTTGAAGGATGTCAAAAAAGTGGGATGTCAAAAGAGGGCAAAAAAGTGGGGCAGAATAGATGGAAAGCAATGAAGTAAGTTGTTCTATTTCTAGAATCTACCAGCCTGAGTTAAGAAAAGATTTCTGAAGGTGGGGAGAAGGAAGAAGGTACATTTAAGCAGCTGCTTTGACCTACTTCAACAACTAGTCTTTAGCATTAGCACAGCAGATCTGTATAAAAAGGACAACACTGCTCTGGTAGGTACTATTTCAGCTATTGAGATTGAAGAGGCTGAAGCTTTAAGACCACCTGAGCACCATATTATAGTTGAAAATTTTTCATAAAGCTTTCAATTATAAAATCTCAGTACTAGGTATTAGCTAGAAGAGGATTCTGCAGAAAAAGATGGATCTCTAAAGATTAGGGGAATATTAACTGAGAATGTGATCTGTTTAGAGTATAAAAATTACAGGTGAGTAAGAAAGCTGGCTCAAGACAGCTGGGTGTTAAGTAGTTTAATTGTAATTACTCTTGACTGAGTGTTCCCATAGAGATCAGAGACTTGATTAGAATAGTTCAAGAATAATCACAAACACCCTTAGAGTAATGACTATGACATGCATAAAAAGAAAACAGAAGCTCCATTATTATTCAATTTCTCTCATTTTTACTCACTGCTCAGGAACCTGGAAATTGCACATGTCTCTCCCCAGGTTGTTTGAAGTGATCAAGCTCTGGGACAGACACCCTGGCCCTTACCTGAAAGACTTTTCCTTAACAGTGAAACAAGAGGGAGGAAAGACTTCAAAGACTTCTTTACCCTCAAGAGACACTTACCAACGTTCTGCTGAGTGACTGAGTGAGCCCAGCCATTGAAGCCAAACATCTCATTGGCCAGACTGATGACCTTGTGACCCTCAATGTAACAGACCTGAAAAGAAAAGCATAGATACATAAATATGCATATAAATGCACAGACTTGTGCACACATCTCTGTACACTTTATTCTAAAGAGGCATGACACATTTAATCCTGCACTGAGGAAACCTAGCTAAGGTCAAGATTCAGATGATGTGAACAAAAGGATGATGGTGCAGCTCTAGGTTCACTCTCTCCCAGCAGCTGTGATGGAGGTTAATACAACAACACCTTAATCAATGGCAGGCAGAGCCAGAAGGCACTAAAGATGGTAAAACACAGCCAGTGCTATATAATGCTTCACAGAGTCCAGGTCAAGTAAAAATAAGGAAAACATCTCAGTGTTGCACAAGTAGATAAATACTCCCTTGTAAAGGATGAAGCACTGAAAAATGAAGTCTTTTTTTTCAAGTGTAAGAGGAATCTGTGGCTCAATAACAGGCAGAATCTAGGCCATGCTGGCTTTGCATTCATATCTGCACGTTAAACTACTAGTGGGAAATTAAAAGAAATATAAGGAATTATAAGTTTTAAAGAAAAAAAAAGGTCTCTTCTGTGCGGCGTGGAGGGAAAGGGAGAAGGGTTTCTCTGCTATCCCCTTTGTTCCATGGGGGCAGAGAAGGGAGGGAGAAACAAGAGTTCCAGGCAGTTGCAAGGCAGAGAGAATTCTTTTTATTCAAAACATCCACAGGTATGAACAGACCTCTGGGGGCGGTCCCCTGGTCTGGCTGGATTGGGTGAAAACTGAGGGAGAGGCAGGGTATATTAACCAATAGAACTGGGACAGGGACAGGGCTGGCTGGGGCCCTGGCACTGCCCCCTCCCAGCCACGAGGGATAACAGAACAGAAAGGGGAGAAGGGCTAAGGAGCCCTCACCAGAGCACCTGGGTGGGGACGAGCACTGCCCAATAGCTGGCCCATCAACAGAACAAAAGGCCTCTGGGCGAGACAAAGCGAACTGGCAGGGTGCGGACAACGACCCATCACAGCTGAAACGCAGGCAGGGTAACAGAACCAGAAACTGCTTTTTAAAACTTCAGCTGAGTCTCTGAGTTTTTAAGGTGTTTGTCCAGTGCTGGTTTTGGAATTCATTTCAGCATCTTCCTACAAGGAATAGTGTAACTTTTTAAACTCTGGGAATAAATGGAGTTGAAACACCTCTGCATGTTTGTTCCTACCTTTTGCCCTCCTCCAGCTTGCCGACTGCTGATGTAATCTGGCCCCAGCCTCTGACGAAGAGCATGCTGGATGGCTTGGTATTCACTGGCTGTGTAGTGATACTATCGACAAAAACAAGGTGAGACAAACCTTACTCTCCCTATTGTAGCTCCCTAATACCACGTCTTTATCCCAGTCCTTCCAAGAGGCGTATGACCCATTTTTAGAATCAGTTTATAACAGACAGGGAAACACCTCAGGGTATGTATGCGCATTAGATTGTTTCTGGTTCTTTTTCTCTTAGTCTTGATGTTAAATATTGAGCTGTAGCAATTATTTTCATTAATAATCCTAGTCCAGCTTGCCATGAATACACATACAAGCTTCTGTGTTACCTCTCAAACCCAAAACATAATACTGCTGTGACCAACGAGAGAAGTGTATTTAAAAATTCCAACAAAAGCAAAGATTAACCTCACTCTGCCACCATATCCCATCAGGGTAGGGAGGACAGCAGCTCAGGCAAACACGTGTGTTCAGCAATTCTCCCTCATGCAGGGAAGGTCTTTTGAATAACTCCAACGCCACTGGCATCATTAGAGAACACCAGCATCACTGCAAGCCTGAAATGATGTAACTTTAGGCTTGTCTCAGTAGAAATGCAATTTATAAAGTGTAGAGAAGCCTAAATGTATGTTTAAGGATTGGAGCACTAAAAGGCTTGTGTTGCTGTGCTCTGAAGTGGGACAGAACAGAGGTTTTACCACCTCAATCCCAAGTATTGTGTTGCATGTATTGGCTGCTCTAATAAGTCAGCAGAACACAGAATTTTACAGTGTATGTGTGTCATATAAATTCCAACCCCTGCCAAACCTCTCTAATTTGTATTTGGCTCTATTTAAACTTAAAGGAATAACTGTCTTTTTCTGACTCTAGAATGCAAGCCTGTAACCAAAAAGCACAAGGAAAAAGGAGAATGCACATGCTTATGCCATATTCAGGAACTATGTATAAATGCTTGTCATGGAGAAGAGAATTCACCACCAAAAGCTCCATTCAGTTCAGATACGGTTTTCTTTTTTCTGAATTATTTTGCTATTTTTTAAAATGATTTTTAATATCTGAAAGCAATTGGCTTTCCTGAAGCACTACTGAGAATGTATGTGAGCATGATCCAGGCCATCTGGGAATAAGAGAGAATAAAACAGGACCCACTTTTAAGGTACAAGATTTAAAAACCTTCCGTGAAGAATCCAGAGCAATTTATTATAACTCGAGGAGTGCCAAGACTATCATGGAGGAAGAATGTAAAGACCAATTAGGTGTAGAGTGATTCCAACCTTATTGTGCCCAAGTTTAAAATGAATAAACATGCTGAGCAGATTCCCAGAAGTGTGAGCATAACACTTCTATTTCCCTGCTGGGCATGGGGAACTGACCTGCCCGAAGGAAGCAACTGAACTGCCAGTGCTGGAACTGTTGCTGCTGCTGGAGCTGTCGCCGTCTTTGCCTTGGCTTTCAGGCATCCCTGAAGGTAAGAGAAAATACAGTGACTGAGGATCACAGAACTGGCAGTCCATAGGAAGAAATGTCAAAAAGCTTATTCTAAATATCACACTGGTAACAAATTATATATACATATATATATATATATATTATATACACCTTGAGTGTTGTGTTCAGTTCTGGGCCCCTCAGTNGCCCAGAGAGGGGGTGGATTCCCCATCCCTGGAGGTTTTTAAAGTGAGCTTGGCCGTGGCACTGAGTGCCATGATGTGGTAAAGGGACTGGAGTTGGCCCAAGGGTTGGACTTGATGATCTCTGAGGTCTTTTCCAACCCAGTCGATTCTATTATTCTATTTATGGGTTTTTTTTCCTCTTTAGGTAAATGTGAATGCACTGTACCATTCTAGGGAAGGAAAACCAAAATAATTCTGTCTCAGATTCTTCAGCACTTCTTGGATCACTTTCACTATCTATTAATACTTAAGCTCTGGAAAAAAGCAGAGGTAACTTTAAAACCTTACTCGGCTATACCGTGACTTGTCAGTCTTTATTTTAGATTTCTGCTTTGACTGTAATCAATCAGGCTGTCCTGTGTTAGGATGGCACCACATGAACTATGCAGAGTAGGAAACCACACAGAATCTGTAAGAAGTGGTACCAATAATTCAGTAGATGGCACCCTTTTCCAAGCCAGTATCCAGCAGTTCCCAGCACTGCACTCCACCCTGCTGCAGTGTGTCCCCCAGGAGTGCCAAGGGGCTGCAGCAGCAACTCTGAATAACCCCCAGAGACAACCTTTAATTGTATTTGCACAAATGCAATCTGTACAACTGGGAGCCCAGCACGCAGACTTTTGTATGCAATACAAATACAGGAAAAACTAATACACATACAAGACATCTGGAGATGTCAGAACAGTTTGAGTAAGTCTAAAAGCCCCAGCAGACAGCATGATTTCACAGTCAATCAGAACCTGGCTGGCATTATGCTTTGCTAATGTATTTCAGGTTCAGCACTTTCTAAAATAAGTTGCTTTTCTAGTCTCTAAACAAGAACTCCAAAGTTCACCAAGGACTCAGCAAATGTTTTTCAGAAAAAGGATGCCAGTTGTTTCCTGGGCAAGTATGAGCCCTGGCAATTATGCCCGGTGTAGCTAAAACTCTCCTTAATTTTGGTTGGCTGGAATTATTCATCTTCAGCCCAAAACTTGCATAATGGTTCAGTGTTCATCTGTTTGAATGTGTTTCAATCAGAAGTTAACTGCAATTTGTGGGAAATACATTTGGGTTTGGAAAAAGAACAAGTAGAAAGCAGTGTTACCAGGGGAAACACTTGTGATTTAAACAGGCTGTTTCCACTGCTCAGCAGAGCTCATTGCACAGGGAGAGAGACAAGTAGAGAGAAAAAAAAAGAGTATATATGGGGAATGGCAAAGTTTGAACAATGTTGCTGCTCTCTACCCCATACCCCCAGGCAGTCTGAATCAGATCTGGATCATTAGAAGTCCTTGGGAAGAAACAGTGATTGAAATGTCATTTGCCTACATAACCCTGTGAGCAATTTGTGCAGAATAGGTAGGTGGCATTTTGATGCAAAACTGCTTAATACTGATTTCAGCCGAAGTCCTTTTAAATTTTTATATCGTGTGCACCATTACCAGTCTAAATTCATTGAAGAAGTACACCCTCAACAAAGTTCTGAACAGGATATGGGCATTGATTCTGAGTGAGAGCAAGAAGTACAAAATTCCACTGAAAACAACTTCACATTACATGGTTTTAATCCAGCAGATCAGATGCTGGTAAGGAATACCAGCAATGCACTTCTCTGCAATAAGCAGTTTAAAAACGTGTCAGTGGTTCATCTTCAAATTCTGTTTGAATCCAGTCTGTGTGAAGGAGAGGGATGATGCCAGTCTAGTTTCAGGCTTTCCCTGCAGGAACAGCTTAAAGCAAATGCTCCATCAGAGCAACGTGGTAGGTTTTGCAGTCAGGGAAGTGCAGCCCAGCAGAGCCCTGTGCCTCACAGGAACTGTCAGAGCATCTCCAAGTGGCAGAACTTCAATATCAGAATCATTAGAGTAGGAGTTTGGAAGAGAGAGAAGTTAATTCTGCAAATGGAGCTATAAATCTACCTCAGTACCACAGCCAGGAATTGGGAAGGCAAGGCACTTCCCTTCCTCAGTGGAATATTGTTTCCTCACCCACCCTGCCCTCTCCCCACAGTGTTTTAACTTACATGAAACATTAATGCTGAAGTAGATAATAAGGTATTGACCCCAGTAGCAAAGAGCCTCCAATGCCTGCCAGGGCCAGGGCTGTGACAGGGGCTGCCTGACTCACCAACCAGTGTTAAAAAAAGCCCTGTTTTCAAGCCATCTTGAAACACTAAAGTTCAAATATACTGGCTTTGTATGCAGGACAATGCCAACAGTTTATCATCAGTTTAAAGACTTGGAATTATAATTTGTTACCTCTATGATTGTGACTGTTACTTATTATTTATAGGGAATTCCTTTCAGTTTAGCTGGTAATGTTCTTAGGAAATGTGCTTAGCACTGAGAAAAAACCCACACAAGACTAGAGGTGTTGCACTGTGCTCCAAAACATCACCTTGATAGACAAGAGCAGGTAAAGAAACTTATCAGCTTTAACTACTTCTATATTTTGATCTTGTCTCTTAAAAACTGTCAATAACATGAGCTTAACATTTGAACACATTAGGTACCCAATCAGAAAAAAGTCTGATTTGGGAAACTGGATATGAAATGCTACTTATCAACAGCACAGATAATTATTTGTATGGTGGGAGTGAACTGAGCAGCTTCTGAGAAAAATCTGGGTGTGTACACAAACTCCCATGCAGGAAATAAACCAATCTTCTAGAGCAGATAATCCTGAATTTCATCTGTTCAGGCACAACTATCACTGTGGGCTGTGGCAGCAACACCTTCACATGATTGTAGGGACATAACTTCTAATTTTCTAAATTAACACAGCCTCACACACCTTTCTACTCTACTGTCCATTATCCGCCCCAAATTTATTTTGGTCCTAAATCACCTCTTTTCCTATCAGTTCCCCTCTGTCTTGACAAACCAGGCTTTTGAACCATGCACTGTGCCTTAACCCTGTGCTAGGAGAGGCAGCTCCCAGATCTTCTCAAGTGTAAGGTGGAAGCAGGCAGTTTTGCATCACTCCAAAATAGTCTGCATACCATGAATTGTGTGAGTACCACAGCTTGGGAAATGCTCACCCAGAGCGTGGCTGTTCCAAGAAACAAATCACAGCGTCACACAATCTAAGACAGGACTTCAGCCTGGGCTGTGAAACTCCAGAGGGCTTTTTATTCAACACCATCCTCTCTATAAGGTAAGTTTCCTTCACAGCCAAACTTTGGTTTGCTGAGTAACAATCTTCAACATTCTTGCAATAAATGCAATTCCACTGAGCCCACCAAGAGCAAACAGTTACATGTGTAGCAACAAGTGATTTAACAAGCACTGAAGATAAAGCCACATATTTATTGAGGGGCTGGAGCGG
>VWZD01002568.1:0-14974 GCA_013396695.1 Sakesphorus luctuosus
TTCTAATCAAAAAAGGGGTTCATTGTTACCCTGTGTGGAAACACAACACAACTGCTGCAAATATTCCAACACTTGCAGGAGTGAAGGTTCAGACCAAGCAAAAGCACATCCTCACAGTATCATAATAGCAATAATAACAAAGAGTTCTCTGTGGATTACCTGTGCCAGTTCACTTTTCCAAAGCTGTAAGTGAGGTTTTTCTAATACAAAAGATATCAGTGGCTCCTCTGTGTGCTCGGTAGGATCTCCAGTTAATCCTTTCAATAGGAACAAAAGGAGCCCATAGTAAAAGCCTACCTTTAGAACATCACTCAAGCTGTTGTGCATTCACAGACAGCTCAAAAGGGGATTTTTGGCAAGATGATGTAAAAAGTAGACCCAGCCCAAGCATGGTCAGAGCAGATCTGCCAGTTCCACAGGGTTTCCCTTTCTCTCACTGAGCAGTACCAGGGAATCTAAAAACTACTCCTGCTGCTCACAAATGCAGTTGCAATGTGGCCCAAACTGAAATAAACACCATCCAAGAAGCCTCAGGCTGCAGACAGAACTAAAGAATTGTGATATTGAAGATGTGGAATGTGTGTGTCCAAATCAGAGAAGCCCAGGCTGGACAGCCAGAGCGGCAGGTTTTTAGCAACCCTCTCTGCTAAAACTGTAGCCAGGATCAGCCCCCTGGCAGATGAGGAAGTTGTGGCTGTAGATTTAGTTACGTGTTGAAAGTCAGGGCAAATAGAGTGTCAGGAAAGCCTTTGAGATTCCGGCCACTGGTTGCCAGGCACCTCCAGTCCTCTCCCCCATCTGTGTCTCAGCACACCCTCAGCTCCCCAGGACCTTCTTCACAGTGTTCTCCTTCTTTACCTGATGTGCTGTGGACCCTGGAGTCACAAGCTTGTTTTGTTTGTCCAACTTCCTGAATGTTGTGGTGATACACTCTATCTGAGCCAGCAAATTCTGGTATTCCCCATACTCTGCATTGAAGCCCTCCTCATAGCTCTGGCATTGCTCATAGAAGACTATCGCTACATATGTTCTCCCGGGAAAATGGCAACATTTGGCTCTTCACGTGTTTGAAGAGACCATTCTAATTTGATTCTACTCTGTCAAGCACACATGCAATTTTACACCTAGCACATGGTGAATGTCAAGCCCAGACCCCCAAGCTCAGGTCCCTTCACTCCCTGATTTACTGCTTCCACAGGCAGGTATGTGTGCTTCAAGGGAATGTGGTCGGGTATCTCTGGAAATGGGCCACATTTTTGTGGCAGTTATTTACTCATGTCTTTCGGTTTTGAGTTCTTCAGAAGTAAGGGTAGCACACTTGGAAAATACTGGCAATCATTCCAATATCAAAAGACCAACAAATCCAGCAGTTTCAGTGAGGGAAGAAACACTGCCAAGATTACAAACTCTTTCTATGAAGGGACAACTTATTAGAGTTATATGTTCTTTTGAAAATCCATCTGCGTTACGTGTTTGGAAGGGAGTGCATTTATGAAGTTGGGTGCCCTCAGTTTTCAGGCTACATTTATGGCTTTTGAACAGCAAAGCAGAGTTAAGGATAAAATTTGATTCTTTGAGAGACCACCAGTTACATCACTGTCTATTCAACTCAGGCACTTGCAATGCAGCCACAGAAACAAACTACAGAGAAGTCTGAAACCACAACAATAAAACCCCAAACCACCACATCAGCGCCTAAGGAGGGCAAAACCCACTAATGCTTAAAGCCACTGATGGGAGTGAAACTCTTCATTCTCTTTTCCCTCAAGTCAATTATGACCGGGTTCAACAAGCTCTTTATGCAAATCCAGGATGAAGTGGCAATGCAAATAACAGAGCCCACTTCCCAACCCCTCCACACCAAGACTTTTGGCCCTCTGGGCCTGAACACCTGGTTGTCTATGGATGACAAAGGCACAAGAGGAGCAATAGGGAAAAATGTGAACCTATTTCCCTCCTTTTGCTTACACTTTACTTAAAAAATTGAGTCCCTTTACTGACGTAATCTTTATATTAAGATGGAAATTGTATTTGTGCTAAAGCTGTGATCATAGTTGTGAATTACACAGCACTAAGAATCAGGAGGAGAAGCTTAGAAGAAACTACCAAAGTATATGATCTGGATCACATTGCAGGTGCTCTCAGGTTTCAGACCTTCTCTAACCATCAGGGAGATGACTGATACAGCACAACCTCCATTTCTGACATCACTGAGACCAGGAGTTTATCTGTGAGACTGTTCCAGACATGGCTCCTTTCACAGGGAATTTTATATTTAAGTTCTTAATTCCCATCAGAACTAAGCTTCATGAAATCTCGCTGAAAGGCGTTTTCCTTTTGGTTTTCTTTTTCATTTCTAACTTTCAGCAATGGGTTATTGGATTCCTACTTGACTATTCCGATACAAGAAAGAACCATCTCCCTCAATGCTCTGTGCCACTGTTCTGAGCTGACTGGGAAACAGACAGCCCAGAGCTGAACCTGTTCCTTTTCACCCAGCAGAGGCTGGGAATTGATTGTGGGTTTAAATGCCCAGCCTAACCCATGAAGCATTAAAGTGCCTCCCTGCAGAGCCACCCTTGCTCTCAGTCTTTTCCACGGAGCATCCCTGACTGTATCCAATGGGACTCAGGCGCTGGCACACCACCTGCTGCAAGGCAGTGGGGAGATGCAGCAAAGCTGCAGAGCTGCAGGAGGCCTGAGTGCCCTTGCCGACGTCCCTGCCCCAACAGAAGCTGCGGGCCAGGCAGTGTTTCCCCAGACAGACACACTTCCCCCTCCCCTCCTGCACTGCAGGGACCACACGGGGACACAACCCCACGGCTGCAGCTGCCACTGCACAATTGCACTGCCAGCAAGGGTCAGGCTCCTCCTGCCCTGACCCATCACTGTGTTAATTTCAGCTCTGAGCATTGAAGGCGCAGGTTATGGCAATCCAGAGGAGCTTATTTTAATTTGGGAGTTACACAATTTTTGCTAAGTTACAGAAACAGTCATTGATTGTAGGCTCAGGAATTTATGGAGGGAAGATAACAAGGGGTTACAACATGTCTGATAACTGAGTTCTATCTTATCTTAAAGCAGGAGACAGCTTGTATACATAAACAGAGCCAAAACAGACCTCTGTCTTTGGTGATGGAATTTTCTTCAGCCTTTTGCTGACCAAGGTTTATTGTTTTAGGGTTATCAGTCTCTTGCTGTTGGAAGCTCTATATTTTTTGTCTCTGACAGTTCTCCAAAACCCTGTTTTTGTTCCCTTCCTCCTCACTCCAGTGTTTACAATGGTCCAGCTTGCAAGAACTTCATGTTCTCCAAAGCAGAGTAAATTCTACTGGATGACAACTTCCAAGCTGGGATTTTTACTGTTGCTGAGAAGAGGGTGATGGACCATTTCTCTCACCTGTTGTTATTGACACAAGGATTCTGCTGCATTGCCTGCTTTGCTACCCTGTTTTTATTGAGACAGATTCACCTCCTTGCCCTTCAATCCTGCTTTAGTTTTCACTTTGGGTGAAAACTAGGTCATTATCAGGCAGGTTGGGGTGTCCCTGAGAATCCCATTGCAGCACTGGAGTTCTTCCACAGGCCGCTGATCCTGCTGGTGCCATCACAGGAAATGGCAACCCATTTCTGACACCAGAGTACAAGGGCTTCAGACAGCCTTGCCAAGTTACAGGACATGGCTACAGACACCAGGGAACAGCTCCAGGGAGAAACAGCTCACCTCTACACAACAGTACAGAAGAAAATACAGATCAGTAGTAGAGGCTCAGAAGCAGAAAAAGCTCTTGTTTTAACCTAAGAATGAGCACAAACACAGTGCTGACAGTGAGCAGACCAAATTTATACCAGCCCCATAGTACAGTATATGATCAACTAAGGAGAAGCCAAATAAATGAAGACAATTGTGGTATGGAAGAAAAAGACACAAGAAAGCACAAAGACAACATTAAACAATCAATAAACATTTACTGGTAATTATTTATTTTTTAAAAAAGAAGCACAAACCTTCTAACAGTGCTAAATCAGTGAACAATTAGGGTACCATCTGGCTGCAGGGCTCCAAAGGACTGTTTCAGCTTGTCAAAGAGTGAGTCATCTCTTAAAGGTGAAAAATAATTGAAACTGGAAACATCACTGACCTATCCAATTTCATAAGTTTTGTGCTCCTTTCCCTTCTCTATTCCTATTTAAATTCATTAAAATAATTAATTTAAATTTTAAAATTAATTAAAATAAATTTAAAATTAACATTCTCCTGCTGCCTAGTTGTTTGTATTACTATACCCTGCTCTCCCTCACTTTGCATAGAGAAGTTGAACAAACACTTAGGGAATCTTCCAGTGTATCTGGAGATACCTGTTCTCATAGTATTCTTTTTGAAGTGAACGGGAAGAGTGATTAATTTACGTTGCACTGTCATACATTTTACTGGCTTGAGAAAACTGGAACTGTAAACTGCACACTTCAACTGTCTGTTGTGCTACTGTAAACCCACGAATAACTTCTATGTGGTTCACTGTTTCAAACTTCGTTTTGAACTTAAACATGTTTTTAACTATCCACTGCACAGTACTGTAAAAAACAATTTAGTCAAAAACAGGGTAGTGAACAGTGTTATGCCATTTTTTAAAACAAGGAAACTGAAACCAACACAACTCTCTTATTTTTCTGCTTCCAGCTTCAGCAGCTTGTTGTGCCATGTTCTTCCTCATCTTTGTACTGCAGACATGCTGCTTGTCCTCGTGGTTAGGAGGGATGATTCAACAACCTAAACCAGCTGAAACAAAATCAAAAGGAAGAGAGTACATAGTAATAAGTGCACCTGTTCTTCAATGAGCTACAAAGGAAAGCCAGTACTGCAATGAAACACTGCATGTCAATGGTTTTCCTCTACCACAAAAGCAGCAAGCAATGCATGAAATAACCACCTCCATCACATTACTTGAAATGATCCATCAGTTTTTCTCCTGCCAAAGGGATACAGTCCCAAAGCTGCAGCAACTGCTCCCCAACTTGTGGCTCCAGCTCCTATAAACAATCAGGAAATTACAGAAGTTATTTGCACTGCTACTACTGAACACACAGAAACTACTCACTATGAAGCCATTAGGTGAGGATGCTGGTGATTGCTTTCACCCTTTCTAAAAGAGCTTGTTCCTTCTGCTATCAACACATACATCAGAACTCCCAGCACAGCAGGGCTTTTCACTTTGGCTCAGCAGAGACAGAAACTTTCATCAACACTGCCCTACAGGCTGTTTGGGGTGTTTTCATTCCCACTAAGATGTCAGTTCTCACACAGAGAATTCCCAGTGAACACACCACCACCAGGAACAGATGCACTACATACTTTGTACCTTCCACATGTCACTCACTTGCTACCTAAAGATCATTTGTTCCCCCATCTTTTAATTCTGTCAAGTGTGGCAGAGATGTGGAAGGGCAGGTACAGGAGATACAGTGGCTCTTGGTGGAATCACAGACATTAATATAACCCAGTTGTTTTTAAGATCTTTAAGACTCTTTAAGCCTTAAGAGCCACTTACAAGAGAAGCTCTGTCAACTCCACCATGTGCTACATTCTTTTCCTTGTTCTTACAGTATCCTCCTTTCCCAACTCTTACAACTGGAGACGTTTTGGAGAAGTTTAGCTCTTGAATCATCAAGGAGATGTTTTGGGACAGAACTGGGACATCACAGGAACTGGCACAGAGAACTCTCGTGCCTATTCTTTTGCTTTTTTGTAGCTGCATTTACCTTTAACAAATTGGACAACTGTCCCGAGCTTTATTCTGTCTCAGATCTCTGGATTCTCTTCAAGAGACGCAGAAAACTCAAAGCTATAAACTACCAACAGTTATTTGGTTGTGACAGACTATCTCGGGGAATGCATCTGAACCAAACACAGCACAAACCTCCAGAACCAAAATTACCAACTGAAAAACCAAACAACTTCTTTTTGGAAGCACAGAGACTTAACTCTTTTTAACACATATAGAGCAAGAGCCAGTTTTCATTTTACCCAAACACTTCCACTACCTCAACCGTAGTTCNT
This sequence comes from Sakesphorus luctuosus, assembly GCA_013396695.1. Lineage (NCBI taxonomy): Eukaryota > Metazoa > Chordata > Aves > Passeriformes > Thamnophilidae > Sakesphorus > Sakesphorus luctuosus. Next base: position 6,059 of record VWZD01002568.1, read on the forward strand.
CTCTATTTATATTTAAATTCATTAAAATAATAAATTTAATTAAAAAAATTAATTAAAATAAATTAAAAATTAACATTCTCCTGCTGCCTGGTTGTTTGTATTAATATACCCTGCTCTCCCTCACTTTGCATACGGAAGTTGAACAAACACTTAGGGAACCTTCCATTGTATCTGGAGATACTTGTTCACATGGTATTCTTTCTGAAGCAAACTGCAAGAGTGATTAATTTATATTGCACTGTCATACATTTTACTGGCTTGAGAAAACTGGAACTGTAAACTGCACACTTCAGCTGTCTGTTGTGCTATTGTAAACCCACAAACAACTTCTAAGTGCTTCACTGTTTCAAATGCTGTTTTGAACTTAGACATGTTTTTAACTATCCACTGCACACTACTCTAAAAAACAATTTAGTCAAAAACAGGGTAGTGAACAGTGTTATGCCATTTTTTAAAACAAGGAAACTGAAACCAACACAACTCTCTTATTTTTCTGCTTCCAGCTTCAGCAGCTTGTTGTGCCATGTTCTTCCTCATCTTTGTACTGCAGACATGCTGCTTGTCCTCGTGGTTAGGAGGGATGATTCAACAACCTAAACCAGCTGAAACAAAATCAAAAGGAAGAGAGTACATAGTAATAAGTGCACCTGTTCTTCAATGAGCTACAAAGGAAAGCCAGTACTGCAATGAAACACTGCATGTCAATGGTTTTCCTCTACCACAAAAGCAGCAAGCAATGCATGAAATAACCACCTCCATCACATTACTTGAAATGATCCATCAGTTTTTCTCCTGCCAAAGGGATACAGTCCCAAAGCTGCAGCAACTGCTCCCCAACTTGTGGCTCCAGCTCCTATAAACAATCAGGAAATTACAGAAGTTATTTGCACTGCTACTACTGAACACACAGAAACTACTCACTATGAAGCCATTAGGTGAGGATGCTGGTGATTGCTTTCACCCTTTCTAAAAGAGCTTGTTCCTTCTGCTATCAACACATACATCAGAACTCCCAGCACAGCAGGGCTTTTCACTTTGGCTCAGCAGAGACAGAAACTTTCATCAACACTGCCCTACAGGCTGTTTGGGGTGTTTTCATTCCCACTAAGATGTCAGTTCTCACACAGAGAATTCCCAGTGAACACACCACCACCAGGAACAGATGCACTACATACTTTGTACCTTCCACATGTCACTCACTTGCTACCTAAAGATCATTTGTTCCCCCATCTTTTAATTCTGTCAAGTGTGGCAGAGATGTGGAAGGGCAGGTACAGGAGATACAGTGGCTCTTGGTGGAATCACAGACATTAATATAACCCAGTTGTTTTTAAGATCTTTAAGACTCTTTAAGCCTTAAGAGCCACTTACAAGAGAAGCTCTGTCAACTCCACCATGTGCTACATTCTTTTCCTTGTTCTTACAGTATCCTCCTTTCCCAACTCTTACAACTGGAGACGTTTTGGAGAAGTTTAGCTCTTGAATCATCAAGGAGATGTTTTGGGACAGAACTGGGACATCACAGGAACTGGCACAGAGAACTCTCGTGCCTATTCTTTTGCTTTTTTGTAGCTGCATTTACCTTTAACAAATTGGACAACTGTCCCGAGCTTTATTCTGTCTCAGATCTCTGGATTCTCTTCAAGAGACGCAGAAAACTCAAAGCTATAAACTACCAACAGTTATTTGGTTGTGACAGACTATCTCGGGGAATGCATCTGAACCAAACACAGCACAAACCTCCAGAACCAAAATTACCAACTGAAAAACCAAACAACTTCTTTTTGGAAGCACAGAGACTTAACTCTTTTTAACACATATAGAGCAAGAGCCAGTTTTCATTTTACCCAAACACTTCCACTACCTCAACCGTAGTTCTACATTAGCAGAAGGTACAATGCACACCCATGAACTGTGATTCAGATTAACTGATATATGAGCACCCTTGAGATAAATGTCAAGGGTGACCAAGCTAATAAACAATACACAGTTCTACCAAGAAGACTCCAGAAGAGAATAACATTATCTGGCCATCTCTGCTTACCTGTATTTTCTTACTGTCATTCCAAGGGTTGACCAAATTGTGTGCAAACTGAAAAGGAATGCTTTCTTTTCGGATCCACTCCACCTTAAAAACACCTCTGGAACCAGCAGATCCCCAGCCTTGACTTCTCTCACACCCAATTGCTGAGTCCATCCTGGCAAAACCCTGGAACAAAAATTGAAATATGAAAGAGCAGACATAATGAGAAAATAGCTGTTTATGCTGGAATTCAGTAAATAACTGAACTTTACATGAAACCTTCCAATTAGTTTCAAAGTGAGTCATATGCTCTCCCCCCATGAAGCTGCATCTTCTAAAATGTTTACATCTAGAAGGCTACAAGTATCATTTGTTTTTCCACTTCAAATATGCCTTCCAGCATTTGACCACAAAGAGTTAGTTTCTCACAAGTATCTTTAAAGGCTTTTTAAACTTGTAACAGAGAATGAAGAGGTGTTGTAAAATCATTTGAAGCAGAAGGAACCAAGAACAGCCCATCAGTTATTGCTTGTTACTTGTAGATACTTTTTTAAGAAATCCATTTATTCCTTCCCATGTTCCCTCTATGCTCACAACCTTTCACACAGAATTGAGGGAGTGCAGCTGTTCTGCAGAGAAAGAAGTCAGAGTTGTCTTTATTTCCTTCGTCAGTGAAGCTGGACAGAATTCCAACATGACAAGTATTTGGAGAGAAAATGAACGAAGTGCCAGTCCAAGATTGCACTTAACTTATTTAAGGACAGCACGATTTGCCCACACACCAAACAAACCAAAAATCAGGGAACTATTCAGGCAAACTTAAACAAGTTATGACTTAGGACTCCAAGAGATGCGGTTCACTTGGTAAGTTCGCAGCACACTCTGCTGTTTTAAGACATGCAGTCCTCTATGGCTCAAGTCAGGCTTAAATGAAAATTAATGAAAGAAATAGAGGAAAAATAAAGGTGGAACATAAAGAAGAGACATCTGGGACAGGAGAAGATTACTAGGGAAGTCAATCTCACATTGCCATGAAGGTGCAGTGCATTGTTAAACTGAAAGGCCAAGGCAACATCAAACACCTGCACTCCTGACTTCAGCAGGTCCTCCCCTCCCAAGTTTCCTTGTCCAGGAGCACCAATACAACAGCTTGTGGTCAGTACCAACTGTTCCTGAAAATTGCTTTCCGATACCACATCTGCATTGGCCAAATCATGGTGCCTGTACCTCACCACAGTCCTGCACTGACATTGCCAAGACAGCTGTATTGGGGTTGTTCGTTAGATTTTAAGGTCAGAGGACTTTTAAGAATAGTTTATACAGGCAGAAATAAGGTGAACTTCCTTTACTTGGAACAACTGAGTCAGGCTGGCTCTACAACACAGCTAACCTGCAACTTGCATTGCCAGGCCAAGTCTTTAACTTCAAACTGGCCACACATTTGACAACAAACTGTTGAAAAATACCTCACTGAACCTGAAGTCAAGACACAGCTCTGGAACAATCATAGCCAGCTGTTGAACTTCTACAAACTACACTTCAGGCAAAACCAAGTTTTATCAAAATTAGCAATAAAGGTATTTACAAGTGTCCTGACTTCAGAAAGTTATGACTTGACTAACTGCTTGTTCACTCACAATATTTATTTTGGCATACAAAGAGTAGCAGTCCTCTGGTTTGTTAGGATTGTTTTGTCTTTTTGCTGTTTTAAAGGCTGAAGGTAGAGCATAAAGATTATTGTGATTCGTGATGTTTGGAGGCACTTTGGCCTTTCCTTTGAGGGGCAAATTGAGTTAATTAAAAAGGTGTATTTCAGAGAAGAAAGAAAGACTCCTCCCTCAGCAACCAGAGACATTTGCAGACTGCTCTGCTTGTCAGAGTACCAGAGCCCTCCACACCACACACAGTCATTTGCTGCACTCTCCTAAACCATCAACCACAGCTAAGATTTAGTATTAGCTTAGGACTCACCTGAAAGCATCCAGACCCTTGAACAGAAAATATTAAGTAAACTATGCTGCTCTCCCAAAAGGCTGCATTCAGTTTTTGTTCATTACTTGATGTAGTGGACCATATACCCTCCTGTTGAGAAATACCAATGTTTTGCAAGTTGCTGCTTTTCATTATGAAGTACCGAATTTTCACATTTTGTCTTGGTGAAGGAGATTTGGAACCCTGGAAAAATTAAATTAATACAATAAAATAAACCAGGATTTAGTTCTAAAGCTTTACACATAAGAAGACAGAAACCCCTTGACTGTGCTCCTCCACTCCTCCCTTGGATTTCACAAGAAACACAGAGTCTATCTCGTGGTCCTGTCCGAATTGGCTTCAAAATGCATTTGACATCTATTTGACATTTTTTAAGCACCTTTCAAAATAATAGTTCATCCATGAGGGGCAGCAAACAAGTAGAGCAGGACAGGCCTAAAAAGTCTAGTGATTAATTACAATTCATTGAGTCTGACACACCTTCAGATGACACAAAATTAACCATCCTAGACTGCAGCCTACAGCACATTACTTGAATTTCCACCTTCAAGGTACATGCTTCCTCCCTTTTACACTGGCTGCATTTAAAAGCTGAAATACTTATGAGGAATTACTAAATCCTCCAAGAGTCCACGCTGTTTCCTCAGCAATCTGTTTAATGTTACTGCAGTTTATTATTCAAGTATATAGGGAGAATTATGCCAATAACCTTGTGAAAAAGGTGTGAATAAGGATCATTAAAAAAAAGTACTCATAATCAGGCAGATAACACAAAGCTTAAAGAGAATCAGTATCAATATATGCTACTACATAAACAGAAGGCAGAATCCAAAAACTTAAGAAGTGCATGTACAATATACTAATTTAGATTAAAAAAGTAATACACCTTCACTGTTTATCAGAACAAGTTTTAAAAAACACCCTGATTTTTTTCTACTTTGCATAGCTTTAACTGAGCAGTCTGCAAAGAATAGTATTTTCATTGCATTAAACTAGTGTAACAAGGATATTTAGTCTAGATTTTAAGTTCCAGAAGGAAGTATTACATAGCTGTTACAAATGAAAAGCAAAGTTAGGTTCTTAATTAATCAATGAAGTACCTAATAGTTGCAGAAAGGTATCAGCAAGAAATTGTATTGCTTTTGAAGAGCAGGGTAATATGTTGCTGAGAACTTTACCTTTCCAGACACTGGGGAAGAAGGCCCAGCACAGCGGCTGGAGTGGCTGCTGCTCTCTGCAGGCTGCACTGAGGGCTGGGCTGGCCTCTCGTCTGCAGATCGCTTGGAGTGCAAAATGTCTTTTTCTTTGTACTTCTTTGGCTGGGGAAGTGTGGGAGCTGAAGGTTTCACTGCAACTCTGAAAAGTAAAGGTATAGGAGTACCACGAGTGTCACAAGTGGTCCTAGAACAATCTGTATCTACATATCAGCCCACTGCAGGACCAAATATATGACAGGAATTCCAAAATATATTAAACAGTAACTAAAAAAATCCATACTGATTATACATTGTTTTTGAATGCTACAGTTAAACCTCTTCTGCTCCTTCTCAATAATCATAATTCATGATGATTTTCCTGACTGCTTTTTCAAACAGCAGCCACATGGATGAAATAATTCTCAGTGAAACCACAACTACAGTGCAGCACAGGACAGTACTGAACCTTTCAACTGTATTTCTACCATTTATACCTTCTTATTACGAGCAGAAATTAAAGTGATGCTTTTATAAATAAATCCATTGCAACCTACAGTCTTTAGAAGACCTCAACATCTTACTTTTCAGCATTAGAGGAATCAGAGAATTCAGTCTCAGATGGGCTTTTTCTGCTGTTGGTTGACCTCCATGTAGATTCCAAAGGAAGTTCTTCACAAACCATAGGCTTTGGTCTCTGACCAATTCCTGAAGGCTGCTGCAAACCTGCTGACTGATCTTCAGCACTCAGAACAGCTGTGATTGCTCTTACAGTTTTTTCGTCAGCTTGAGACCACGGTTTAGAAGGAGCTCGCATTCGACGCAGGAACAAGCTGTGCCACTTCTGCCTGAGTTGCAACAGCATTCCAGCAGCCTGCAATGAATGTCACTTCTGTCAAAGACTAATAAAAATTAGATCTGACAGGTCAGGGAACACAATGTCTTTCCAAACAGGCAGAATCTGGTATTCTAATGTGAACAAACTGAAAGGCAAGAAGACTGAGGTCTCGGGGAGGGGGAATAACCTCATGTGTAAATGAAGCTGTTTTCTTCCTCGGATCCAAGGTCCTTTTTGAAAGGTTTCATTTAGCTCTGTACTAAACCTAACACTGTACTGCGCTGGTGAGGCCACACCTTGAGTGTTGTTTTCAGTTCTGGGCCCCTCAGTTCAGGAAAGAGATTGAGGGGCTGGACTGGGTCCAGAGAAGAGCAACAAGGCTGGTGAAGGGACTGGAGCACAAGTGCTGTGGGGAGAGGCTGAGGGAGCTGGGGGTGTTTAGCCTGGAGAAGAGGAGGCTCAGAGGTGACCTCAGCACTGCCTAGAACTCCCTGAAGGGAAGTTCTGGCCAGGTGGGGGTTGGTCTCTTCTCCCAGGCACTCAGCAATAGGACAAGGGGGCACGGGCTCAAGCTCTGCCAGGGGAAATTTAAGTTGGATATCAGAAAAAAATTCTTTACATAGAGAGTAATCAGGCATTGGAATGGGCTGCCCAGAGAAGGGGTGGATTCCCCATCCCTGGAGGTTTTTAAACTGAGATTGGATGTGGCACTGAGTGCCATGATCTGGTAAATGGACTGGAGTTGGACCAAGGGCTGGACTTGATGATCTCGGAGGTCTTTTCCAACCCAATCAATTCTGTGATTCTATGAAAACCCACTGGATTTCTTCTTTCATTCTCTAAATTTTATTTCTCTTTAAAAAACCCAATCTTTTCACACTTTATGCCCTTTTTCTCAATTCAGGCAATATTCATGCACTCCTCAGTCATATTTGAGGGAAAAGAGCTCTAAGTGACATATTTTTCTTATACAGACTTCTGCTCAAATGAGATGACTGAATCTAGAAGACTCAAGTCTAATTCCCATTTTATCATAAACGCTTCCACGATACTAAAATTTTAGAAAACATGCTTTTGCACATGTATAGAGGATATTGTTATTAGAGCTGGTAAGTCTAAGGGTTTCATAACCCATAAACTCCTCTACCTCCTGCCACAGCCACAGCTCCACAGTGACAGAGACTTATATTTCCAAGGCCTAGGTAATTATTTCAAAAGGCCAGGTCACTAATTCTTTTTTTTCTCTTGGCTCAGAGGTGCATGAACTGAGAGCTATTGATTGTAAGTTATGAAACCTCACAACTTGGACGCTGAATTCATGAATTCATGCAATAGACTACTCTGGACAAAAGGGGATTGAGCCCCTGTTTATTGCTTGACAAGCACATGAAATAAAGGCTAAATCACAGAGTGCATTGTTTGAGAGACCCAAACAGTCCCTGACAAACACTCTTCCAGAAAATTCTTGGTTACTCAAATGTCACAAAAAGCTTTTTAGGTTGATATGACAAAAATATCCTTCTACAAGAAACAAGCATAGAAGTGATCCATTACTTACTTCAGGGTCCAGTCTGAGGAGGAGCCATTCATCCAGCTTTAGCAGTGCCAAATTAGCAGTTGTTTTGTCCTCCATCTCACTGTCACTGCTATCACTAGATACCCCACCCCCTGAATTAAATACAAAAGGTGCATTAACATTTCTATACTATTTCCACTTACATACAAAAACCTGAACATTACTGTATTATCAGCAACAATCTACTTTTCCTCCTAAAATTCACTTTAAAATGTAAAAAATTTGTAGAACTACTATTTATTTTCTCCAAATATGCCTGAGTGAAGAATCTTTGCTCCAGTTAGCAAAATTCACGCAGCCAGACCTGCTGAGGGCCCTACTATGGAAACACCTGTACTGATGGGATCTGTCTCAACTCATGTACCTTCAGCANATCTGTCTCAACTCATGTCCCTTCAGCAGTACTGACAAGCCATTATCAAACTTCTGCCTGAAGCTGTTTGTAAAACAACACATGGCTCTGTTTCCTAGTAAAACAGCAGATTTAAAGACTCATTAAGAAAAAACCGAATTATATATGGCTGTTAACTATGAATCCTTATTTTTTTATGGTGCAGTTCAATCAACATGAACACTACTCTAAGGTTAACAGTTTAAAAGCAAGGCAGAAAAGCTTCAGAAACAACTTAGACTCTTACTTTGATACAAACTATGAGACCTGGCAGCAGGATACGTTATTTTTGCCTCTATTCCTTAAGTGAGAAAAAAAGCAGATTTCTATATATTCTTTATTCCTTATGGTTAACAGTACAGGTAACTGNTATTCCTTATGGTTAACAGTACAGGTAACTGACATTAAAAATTATGAGTAGAAAATAATCTTGAAAGTGCATGTGTCAGCTATGACTATTTGCCATATTGATCGTTTTGATATGACTCAGTGTGAATAATCTAGTTCAAAGTATCAAATAAATAATCTGTAGAAAAACCCCCATATATACTACACTTATCAGCACTAGTAGTAGCATAAGACATTTTGGTTGCATTCTTTATTTGTCTACAAACTATATTTTAATTTCTGAGACTCCAGAATTGTGTGTAATTTACAGATACAAATCTCTGACAATTCCCAAAACTCAGACATTTATTAGAAAGTCTATAAACTATTCTTAAACAGCTACAAGGACTGTAACTCTGTTGTTTTCAGGGTTATATATATGTGTAATATATATACATACAATAACACACATGAAAATAATGTCTTTATTAAATACGTTTCAAAGATAAGCTTTCCCTGTCACGCACTGGTATATTCCAGTGGCAACACTGCAAATCCAGACTCCAGCGTACCTGG
>VWZD01002569.1:0-17186 GCA_013396695.1 Sakesphorus luctuosus
TATCTGTTACAGGGCTTAAGGGAGACTTGGTTCTCTTCCGATTTCCAAGTACTCCGAGTAGAATCCTAAAATGGACTACAACATAACTAATTTCACAATTCTTCCATAACTTGAAACTTCCGGGAGCTTTTCAAACAGTTTAAAAATTCAGTATTTAAAAAAAAAAGGATTTTTTTTTAAAATTGTGGCCATGACGTTATATATATGTACAGTTAAAAATACACAAAGCTTAATTTTTAACTATTGGAGAAAACATTTTAAAGCCGCATTTTAGTCTGAGTTCCATCTGTAAGTATTTTTTAAAGAGTCTTATTAAATACAGCATATATTTTCAGCTTATTTGTGTAAAAGACTATATGTTTAAAATACTTTAAAAACAACAATACTGAGATGAACTTTAATTTGTATGCCACTGGAAATCTGTTTTGTAGCCAAAATTTCAGAGCAAGCTAGCAAGAAAATCAGAATCTGAACCCAGAATTATGTTTCAGTGAAACAGCAGCTTCGGAGCTGTGATCCTTGTGGGTACCTTGCAACTCAGAATAGTCTGTGATTGTGTGATTGTGTGGTAGCTCAGCTAATTAACCATTCAAATAAAAAAAAAACCCTAACTATCTTAAATAAAAAAATTAACCCCATCTATAAATAAAAAANTGAGCCGCTGCCCGCGCCCCTGCCTGCGCCGCTGCCGGAGCCGGCGGCGGCGACAGATCCTGCGCCTCTTGCGCCGGGGAGCAGCGGGCTCGGGCTCGGGCTCGGGGCTCGGATCCCGCCGCTTCCGAGGGCGCAGGAGCCTCCCAAGGAAGCGCTCGCTGCCCAGCCTCGGCGCGGGCGCCTGCTGGGCTGGTGCCTGCGGCTCTGTGGGGCCGCCGGCGGGCGCGGCTCCTGCCTGACTCTGGGGCTCCGTGTCCCCCTCGGCACGCTGCTCCAGCTGCCTCACTGGGTCTCGTCCCGTCAGCCTCAGCCAAGGCCACAGGGGACTCAGGAAGAGTCTTCTCCAGGCCCTGGACCAGAAACCCCTCTGAGCCTCAGGAGGCTGCGGGCTGCTGGCATCCAGAGCCTGGGACTCCGCTTCTTCAGCTTCGGGAGGCTGCGGGCTGCTGGCATCCAGAGCCTGGGACTCCGCTTCTTCAGCTTCGGGAGGCTGCGGGCTGCTGGCATCCAGAGCCTGGGACTCCGCTTCTTCAGCTTCGGGAGGCTGCGGGCTGCTGGCATCCAGAGCTCGGGATTCCGCTTCTTCAGCCTCGCCGCTGGCCGCTGGCTGAGCTTTCGGGTCAGTCTTCATGGCCCTCTACTGCTCGCAAAAGGCTGGGGAGAGCTGAGCCCCGAGAGCCACTAGCCAGGAACCCAGGCTTGGGCCTGACTGAGCCAGGCTGCACCCCAGGGCTATTTATAGTGCGGGGAGGGTGAGATCAAAATGCATCTCCCTGTGATGTCATCACCATTCCGCGCTGGACATGCCATTGTGACAACCATCCGCAACTGGTTGTCAGGGGGTCAGGGTTGTTGAGGAGAAGGTCAGTCGTTCATCTTGGCACATCCTAGTCTTCCTTTCTGCTCTTTGTTTTAATTCCAGATACTTGGGGCACTCACAGAGCTGAGGGTTGTGACAAGCTGTCCTGTCATCGAATGCATTTCGCAGAGACTGCACCTTGCAGGCCCCCCAGTCCAGTGTTTGACATGGAACTTAATACCTTTCTTTTCCTCTGAGCAGAAGAAGTCATTGCCATATATGAAGGCTTCTCAAGTGCTGAAGCAGAAGTTTTGATTCTTAAGGAAGAGAGATCAAGTCTTTGCACAACGCTGTCCCTGCATGGCTGGGACTCCTCCACAGGTGAGTCAGGGGACATGGCAGTGGTTTCAGCTGGCCCTTCACAGAGAACAATTGGTAAGTTCCCGACACCTTTGTCACAGTCCAGGAGCACATCGTATGTGGTGTCCAAAACCCTGGCCTTCTGCATGGGGCTATCGTGCCCTGTGCACTGAACTCCTCCAGGCCTGCCAGGTGGAAAGCCTCCTCCTCCACAGTCTGTGCCCAGCAGCTTTGGCCTGGCATTTGGCAAAATCCCGGCGTGTGCACCGTGGGCTGGGCTGGAACTCCTCGGTGAGAGAAACCTCCGGGGCTGGAGACTGCAGTGCTGAGATGGAGCTGGACTTGGATCTGCTGCTGAAGAGGCCATTGGCTTCCTCCTGGTTTTTCTCTGTGGCAGTCCTGTACATTCTAATACTTTTTATGTATTTTTAGAAATTTCTTGTGATGGTGTACCAAAAGAGGTATGGCATGGGGGGTTTGGTCTGCTCCCAAGCTGTAGGAATGCAAAGAGAGCAGACAGCTCGACTTCATCGCTTTGATTTGCATCTTCTTTGGCCTGGTGAGTCCAAGCTACTGATTTTCATCTTTGAATCAGCTCTCAATCTCCCCCAACTCAGCCTCAGTTAAATCATTTGTCAGCCCAGCTTCTTTCAAAGCCAGTTACTGCTTTTGGTAAACTGAAAGCAAAGTATTCAGGACTTTTTCTGTTTGCTTATAATACTGATCTTGAAGGGACAGCAGACCCAACACATGCTTAATCTGGGCTTTCAGGTCCTGAGCTTTGAGGTTTAAATGGCAATACTGCAGATCTTGATGAAATTCCTTTGGAATACACCCATCTGCAATGAGCAGACGCATTTCATCTTCAACACGTTGCAGCCATTTGGTATTTTTTCCTCTCCTTCAACATGAGGATCACTTTCTTTTGTTCATTGCAAATTTTAACATACTGGCTTATGTGACTGTCCAAACTGATAACATTGCTCTTTCAAAGAAGACTTGATCTCCTTTGTTTGGCTGGCATCCTAAGGGTATTACAGGTGTCCTCGTAGAACAGAGAGGGCAGACTGACAGCCGCTATCATGACTGTCCTGCAGTTTCTTCCAAGGGAACCTTTCAGCAAATGAGTAAATTTGCTGTTTCGATAAGATGAAACAAAGACAAAGTAATATGGCTTAAAATTTAACTATATTGTTGCTAGCTTTTGAATTCGCTGGGACTTTGCAGAATGTAATGTAATGTGACTGTTTGCAAGTGCGGCTAGCCCAGGCGGTGGGCAGTTAAGATAAAAAAGAGGGCTAGAGCTGACTTGAGTATATGCAACCAAGATAAGACTTGCTTGAATGGAGAAGCAGTTCGAAGCACATGAGATGTGCTTTCTAACACAGAGGGGCGGGGGAAGCAGAACCTGGACATAAGGGGGATGAAGAACAGTAAACAAAATAAGACATAAACAACAGAATGTATAATTCTATGACGTAAATCTACGTGTGTGTAGAGTGCCTGTAATAGACAACATTTGGAGCTAACTCCTTAAAAAGGGCTGAATTTTGTATACCCGGCGGACACATACTTGGGGGCATAGGCCCCCTGGGTGGCTCCGGCCATGGCCAGGCTGTAATAAAATTGTGCTTCACTATCAATATCTAGTCTTTCATTTGTGGCATCATACCATGTGCCAAAGACTAAAATTTCTGGGTAAAATTACTGGAAAAGTAGGTTAACTGCAGAGCTGAACTGAAGCTGTGTGTCACAGAGGAAGGGATGTGGAGTGGAAGTCTGTGGTCAGTTGATATTTGAGAAAGAAAAGGTTAGAAATAAGTGACTTAGAAACATGAGCAAAGATAGTATGCAAATACTGCATAAATAAGACAGAACCAGTAGCTCATAAAAGCCTGCTTCTGTATGCCAGATGCTCAGAGTGAAGCCTGGGTTTAACCATGATGAATCCCTCACCTTCTTGGAGAGGCTTGGATTTGTGGCAGCAAGTGCTCTAAATTATAAAAAAGAGGAGTTGCTTTGGTTGAAGTAAGAATTACGTGTTTCTCTATTTTTATATCCTTGATGTTATCAAGGTATTGTTAAACCACACTGAAGAGTAAAATCAGGCTGCTGAGGTGAGCACAAATTTCATTTGCAACTGTAGGCACACAGTGGGATTAAGAAATGGTATGACAGGAGGCTGATAATCCCAAATATCTTTTTCTGGTTTTTTGTCCATGTGATTTTGCTCAATCTAGACAAGTCTGCTGTTACAGGACTGACTATTTGTCTTATTTTTGTCTGTAGTAAGGAGCTGTCTGTTGATTGTTCTCTGTTGAGTACAGCAGGCCCAATTACAGTTTGAATGGGTATTTATGGGTGCATTTTGCAAGAGGTGGCATAGTTTTGAGGCTGTAGGAACATTTTAGAAAGTCTCTGTGAGGCTGTTGGACATTTAATTGCTCTTTGAGTTGATACAGTACTTGCTGCATTTCTAGAACATGAATCCACACTAAAGAGATTTATGTAACTCTATTACATAAATCCTAGGTCAGACCCATCAGCTGATGTAAATCAGCAGAGTTCAACTTCCATATATCTGCCATGATTTATATGAGCTCTGAGCCAAATCTTACACTTACTCAGTTTGACTGGATTATTATTTTTTAGAAGTGAATTTGTTGTTTACAGTCCCCTAGAGGTGCAAAAGAGCCCTGTTTCACACTTAATTTCACTGAATGTGAACTGAGATCATTGGGAAGCAATAAATTTGGAGTATTTTTTTCAGAGACAATTTGGAGTTAGCTGTCTGTTCAGAAAGTCTAAACCACATTGCAACTAACATTTTATACAAGAAAGCATGTGAGAAAACATATGGAATGACTTGTCTTTACTTAAATATTTAGACAGGTTGTGAGTTTGAATTGCTATAGCTGCTCCGCAGAGTCTTACAAAGAGACACACATCATCTACAAGAGGATATTCTTGAGTGGAACCTGCAAAAATAATTTTCTCTACAAGCGTCTATGAAGTAGTCTTGGGAGGAACAGAAGTGCTACTACTGTGTTTGAGGAAGGTTGAACAGGCATGGTTAGAAGAAAAAACAGAAATCAGAAAGAAATGCAGTCCCACGTGCCACACCATGCACACTACAGACTGGATTTCCCTGCAAACAAAACCCAGACTGCTCAACTCCCATCACAGGGAAACAGAGCAAATGACATGGGATGGGACATTTCCCTTCAATGTCCACCAGGCTCAGACAGAAACAGCTTTGTGGGCTTATGGGCTACACACATGGCATTTATTGCTGTGATGGGATGTTAAAACAGGTCAGCTCATGAGAAGGTCATTGTAGATTTTCATTCCCTTAACTACAGACAAGAGTACAGATGTATTAGGAAAAATGAGGGAATCTGTTCCAGTAACACTGCTAAGTATGTGAAACTCGTACTCCAGACAAAAGAGCACATGGTTAAAAACATGCCATGTGTAAACAGGACATGAAAAACTTGAAATCCAGATTTTTCCCTTTGTCAATCAGGGAATTCCAAAAGGGTTTCAAAGTACACCACCTGTGATATGAGGTCTCACTCAGCCAGTGAATCTCAGTGAGAGCAGCAGCAGGAAAAGCTGTGCTGAAGGGGGCTGATGTAAAAGTCTTTGACAGATTTCTTTCTGAACAGTGCATATGAGGAACCTGCTCTACAGATGATAAGTGACTGTTAGGCTCTCAGCAGACATCCTTGATTCCTTGACTGAGGCCTCAGAAGCTCTGTTTTTATGTCTTTATTTAGCCTAAGTGACAAGGGTGTCTCGGTTCAGCCTGCAGCGCGTCAGCCAAGACAGCAGCTGTCACAGAGACGCAAGTGGAAACACTTCTCAGATGCTCCTGTCACAGGTCCTTCTGCTTTCCTGGGACTCCCCAACATTGCATCTTCTAGCAGGGGTGGGAAATCATATCACAGAGCAAGTCATATCCCTACACAGTGGCTAACCCCCCCACTTCAGGGACTTGTTTCTTTCTCAGTATCCCCCAGTGTCTGCAGAGCTCCTGTTCTACCTGTTACCGATGTGTGGTCATGGTTGACTAGTTTTCTGACTGGTAATAGCCACATGGGATATGATTCTTGTATTTTTTCAGCATACCTTCCCTTCCATCTTCAGAGTGAGAAGAATGGACTAGAAATGACAACTATCACTCTGGTTAATGGATGCTCAGTGTCTGACAACACTGGGCACAAGACAACATGAAAGCCTCGTTCACTGCACGCACCAGCGTACCTTAAAATCAGGTGGATCCCTTGAGGAATGTGCTTCTTGTCCCTTCTGACAGGGAAGAGAGCACTGAGCATGTACCAAGAGTTCAGTTTTCTGAAGGTAACACAGAGATAACACAAGGTCTTCCTCTGCAGCAGAAAGATCACATTTCAAAGAACACCAAACTATAAGTATTTCCTTCATTGCCTCTGCCGGTGTTGGCCATCAGAAACCAGTGTCCTGCATGGCATGCAGTCTAGTTCCAATGTTGGACACAATATCCTGTGTTCCAGCCTGTTCTTTACCTCGGGTATCCCTGCTGCTCTGATGGCTCTTGGCTGTGCTGGCAGGCTGTGGAAAGAGTTCATACAGCTTTGATAAATATCTCCATTGACAAGGGAAAAGGCAAAGGAGGGTAAACAGTTCTGGACACTTTTGTTAGTTTAAAGATCCTTCTTGGAAGGTATTTTTTCCTTCCAGTAATGAGTATGGGGACAGTGAGGTTAATAGATTACAGTCCTTCCCCTGTCCCTTTGTCACCTCAGCACAGGTCTCTGTTCCATGCAGGTGTCCCCTTGTGCCAGGGACACACTGGTGGTGTTGGTCAGCATGGAGATGGCACAGTGGCACAGGGAAGGCTGTGCCTGAGGCTCCCTTGCTGCTCCTCACTGCAGAGCGAAACTGGTCATGACTGTGCCTGGGAGGAAAACACTCAGCAGAAACACATCACTTTACCCAGAAAAATCCACAGTTACTTCTATATGGCAGCAAATAATTTTTAATGTGACACTCCTCCAAAATATAAAAACAACCCAGACGAAACTCCTGTCTTCTCTGACATATTAAAGCATTTTACACTTGACATGTCTCGTATTTTGAGAACTAGTGAGTTCTGCCTTTAGAACTAGATACTAATCTAAGTTTGATTTTATTTCAAGTGAATTTTCACTAAAATTCTGTTTAGTGTTTATGCTCTTCCTTGAGAACTTTCGTTAGCTACCTCAGTCACCAAAAAGTCCAATTTCTAAAGTTTTGTCTTCTTAGGCAGTGTTTAAAATGGTCCTGGCTTGCAAATGCCCTGTGTAGGCAAGTGATGAGACCACATGTGTGTTTGGGTACCCTGAAATACTGGGAAATGCTGCTCCTTGGTCTCCTACCCACTTCTGAAGGCTGTAAAAGCCCAGTAGAGGAATATCCTTGACCTTTTTGAGCATTAAATATTTACCCTGTTATCAATTTATTTTGCAAAAGAAAGATATATTAACCCCACAATACATATGTGTGTATATAATATGTGTGTGTATATAAATAAAGATGTTTCCCTACAGATCACAAAATAAATTATAAAAAAACCCCAGAAAGCAGAGTAATTCAAGTTGTGACGCAGCCTTGATTCTTTGGAGAGGATCAAGACCAGCGTCGGGGGTTCTTGCCTGCCTGCTAAGCGGTGGTGGAATGCAGCGGCGAAGGCCTCAGGTTGAGATCACCTGCCCCGTGGCCCACAAAGAAGACACGGAGACAGAGAGAGCACCTGCAAGGCCAAGGCTGATCCACCGATCTCCTTTATTAACAAAATGGAGGGCTATTTAAGCCCAGGGGGAAAGAACTCTCTGGAAACTAGGAGGAGTTAGGGCGGAGCATGCAAATCCGCCTCACATGGTTGGGTCAGGGTAAAGGTGGGTGGTAACCAGGGAGGAGTAAACAGGGAAGGAACAGGATTGGACAACAACTCAGGGGGAACCAACCAATGGTAGCTGGACTCACACTGACAGGACAAGCCCATCAGTGCTGCCAGCACCATAAGGATAGGGGATAACAGGATTTTATTGGAACTTTATTAAAAAACTGGGGTAACCGTGAGTAATGTCCTTAGTGTGGAGTCACAGTCCGGCTAAGGATGGTCCTTCTGAACCTTCCAGGCGTCGAAGTCGGTTTGTTCATCTCTCCTTTTGCGCCACTCATCCATGTCCATATAAACTCCATCTCCAACAAAGTTGGAGTCTACCCTCCTGTTCAGAACAGGGTTCAAACCAGGCGTGTTAGGTTGAGCTGACAAAACGCCAGCTGCCCAACATAGAGAGGGAGAATCCACCCCCACCACCAAGGGAAGAGGAGGGAGGAAAAAAAAACTGAAGAGGAGGAAAAAACCTCAAAATTAGAAATAGCAAGCTTCTAATATTATACAAAAGAGAGACAATTAAAACCAGAATATAATACATATATATAAAAATATGAGAAAAAACTAACAACAACAGCAACTACTGAGTCGCCCACTCAACAACACAGACCTCCACTACTTGTAGCTCACAAAAAATACTCCAACAAATTCCCCTCAAAGGATACTTGGCAAGAGAGGAGAAAACCAACAACCAAGGAAAAAAGGTACTTCCTAAAGTAAACAGCTGTGAAGTGGTGAATGAGGCCCAACTCCCCCCCAGCAACAGTGATAGCAGGTCTGCTCAGCACTCAGTCATGAAAGGACTGACTAGGCACCACCTTCATCTTCTTTTTATATTTGGCTTTGACATCAAAATGATATGAAATATTTCTTTGGTTGCTTAAGTCAGGTGATGTTTGTCCCTTCTAATCTACATGGATTCTCTGGGCCTGCTGAAACTGAGGCCGAGCTGAGGCCTAGTTGAATCTGAAAACAAGACCACCACAATCTTTACTTTTTACTTTATATCATATGAAATTAAAACTCCTATCTCGTTTTTACTATTTCTCATGCTTGAACAGTCTTTGCATTTTTTAGGGCTTTTGCTACTTTTTATATTGTAGGCATTAGTCTATTCGGATGGGGTAGATACTTTGGGCAGGAAAAGTAGTTTAGTATTGGACAGTAACAGTGCTTCGGTTTAGGGTTTTTTCACTTGATGGTTTCTTTTTTGCAACACACAATTTAGAAAGCAAGTTATTTTTTCTTTAATGTTAAATTTTTTTGAGGCACACACTGGGTCTTTTATTTTATTACTTAGTAAGTGCATCTTGNGAGCTGACAAAACGCCAGCTGCCCAACATAGAGAGGGAGAATCCACCCCCACCACCAAGGGAAGAGGAGGGAGGAAAAAAAAACTGAAGAGGAGGAAAAAACCTCAAAATTAGAAATAGCAAGCTTCTAATATTATACAAAAGAGAGACAATTAAAACCAGAATATAATACATATATATAAAAATATGAGAAAAAACTAACAACAACAGCAACTACTGAGTCGCCCACTCAACAACACAGACCTCCACTACTTGTAGCTCACAAAAAATACTCCAACAAATTCCCCTCAAAGGATACTTGGCAAGAGAGGAGAAAACCAACAACCAAGGAAAAAAGGTACTTCCTAAAGTAAACAGCTGTGAAGTGGTGAATGAGGCCCAACTCCCCCCCAGCAACAGTGATAGCAGGTCTGCTCAGCACTCAGTCATGAAAGGACTGACTAGGCACCACCTTCATCTTCTTTTTATATTTGGCTTTGACATCAAAATGATATGAAATATTTCTTTGGTTGCTTAAGTCAGGTGATGTTTGTCCCTTCTAATCTACATGGATTCTCTGGGCCTGCTGAAACTGAGGCCGAGCTGAGGCCTAGTTGAATCTGAAAACAAGACCACCACAATCTTTACTTTTTACTTTATATCATATGAAATTAAAACTCCTATCTCGTTTTTACTATTTCTCATGCTTGAACAGTCTTTGCATTTTTTAGGGCTTTTGCTACTTTTTATATTGTAGGCATTAGTCTATTCGGATGGGGTAGATACTTTGGGCAGGAAAAGTAGTTTAGTATTGGACAGTAACAGTGCTTCGGTTTAGGGTTTTTTCACTTGATGGTTTCTTTTTTGCAACACACAATTTAGAAAGCAAGTTATTTTTTCTTTAATGTTAAATTTTTTTGAGGCACACACTGGGTCTTTTATTTTATTACTTAGTAAGTGCATCTTGGGTTTTGAGCAAAAACAATGTCACAGATGGTTTTGCTTTTGTTTGAGGCAGGACAAACTTAGACTTTACTCAGCATACATTTCTAGTGAATTACAGGAACTTTATTTTTATTTACAGTGTGAAGGGACTTTGACTGGGCAGGACTAACTTGGTTGACAGAACTCTTAGTCTTAAATAACTGTGTAACTTTTGCTAGGTGCTGATTTTAATTTTTGAAAGTCTTTTTAATGCTTTTAGAGTGATTTTCAGTAGTCTATTACACTGCTTGACTTTTTCAGTAGCTGCTGCGTGGTTATGGGGATATGGTACCCGTATTTTAATGCTATGCTTTTTTGCTCAGGTGGTAATCAGGCTATTTTCAAAATGAGTCTTATTGTTTGATTTAATTTGTTTCGTAGTACTGTGTTGCCACAATACTTGCTTTTTAAGACTTAAGATGGTGGTTCGGGCAGTGGTGTAAGGCACTGGGTTTGTTTTTCACCATTTCATAGTTGCTTTTACTATAGTAAGCACATAATGTTTGCTTTGGTTCATTGTTCATTGTTGTGATGCCCTTCATTAGCTTGTTGGGCATTTACATGGCGATTTTTTACAGTTACTTTTTTTATTTAGGTGACGATGTCGTGCTATATATTAGTAGCTTAGATGGGTTTCCTTTTACGTTTTTAATTGCTTTTTATTGACTGAAGTTGTTTTCACAGAGCATTGGCTATCATTCATGAGTCAGTGTAGAGGTAAAGCTCTGGTTACTTTTTTTGTTTAGCAATGTCTAGGGCTAATTGAATGGCTTTGAGTTTTGCAAATTGACTTGATTTGCTTTTTCTTTTAATTTTTTTTGCTACTTGTTGAGTGGGACTTTAAACAGCTGCTTTTCCTTTGGGGATTTTTTACAATGGGACAGGAAATATTAGTGAAAAGGGTGTAATGTGGGGTTTTTTTCAGGCAATTGATTGTATGGTGGAGCTTTTTTAGTTCGATTTACTTGTTTGGGTTTTTTTTTCATTTGCTAGACTGAAATTTTCATTTTCAACTTAATTTGTTATGATTTCAAGGATTTTAGGGCAACTTCATTTTTTAATTTGAGCACACCATGTAATCAGAGTAATCTACTTGCTCCATGTAGTATCAGTGGCATGATGCGTGGAGGGCACTTTTTTTTTAAATATCTGGTTTAATCTTGGTGGTAGTCAGGGTGCTAGGAAAAAGAAAGAGTTCAAAGAATGAGTTTATCTTATGGAAGTGGGTATTTTTAAGCTTTCAGTTTAGCAAGACGATCACTACCTACACCCTGGAGGTGCTTGCTAAGGTTTGCCATAGAGGCAGACTGAGGTTTTGAGAGCTCTCAGGGCATGATCCAGATTTTATTTACGTTCCATTATCAAAATCACAGTTACATTACTATGACTTACGCTTGTTTGATTTTCAGTTAGTTATGTCTGAATTTACCGGAAAACTAATTTATCATCTGCCTTCTATTCCAATTTTATAGTTTCTTGCTATTTCTCAGCCATGTTTGAAAATTAATCTATCTCCCGCTCCTTTATCTAAGGCTGCTATAGCATTTACGGCCAGATGTGGGAGAAGTGACAACACAGTAGTGGTATGGTTCCATCAGGGAGAGTGGAGGACAGATGTTCACTGGGTCAAGGGCTTATCACAAATAGCGGAGCTCTGGGTGGTGATAAGGGCCTTCCCAACTCTTCCCGCAGCCACTGAACATCATCTCCAATTCAGCCTATGTTGTAGCGGTGGTAACCAGAATTAAAAACAGTTATTTAAAGGATCTCTCTAATCAACAACTGCTCAATATATTTGTGATGCTACCTGATCTCATTCAATGCAGGAAACATCGATATTACATCCAACACATTAGGTCTCATACAGACCTTCCTGACCCTCTCTCTGGAGGGAATGCTGTTGCTGACAGAGCAGCACATTCGGTTAATTTGGTCCAGTTAGTTAATTTGGCACCAATTCCTAACAACTTTGAAAAGGCTAAACTGTCTCAAAATTTCTTCCATCAAAGTGAAAGATGGCTGCAGAAACATTTTCAACTGTCAGCAGCTCAGGCTAGGGCCATAGTATCTGCGTGCCCAGATTGTCAAATGGTAAATCCCATACCATCTGAGGGTGTTAACCCCAGAGGTCTCAGTCCCGTGGATCTCTGGCAATCAGACGTGACAAATGTACCACAGCTCGGCCAATTAAAATATGTACATATGTCCATGGATACTTGCTCGGGACTTGTTGCCATGGCACACACTGGAGAGGTGAGGGATGTCAAAAGGCACTTCTCAGTGTTTGCCATAATGGGAGTCCCGAAGCAAATTAAAACTGATAATGGCCTGGCTTATGTGTAATCTTTCCTCAGGGAATTTTTTAACATACGGGGAATTACACATATTACTGGCATCCCTCATTCCCCACAGTGCCAGGCAATCATTGAGAGAACCCACTTATCAATAAAAACAAGCAGAAAAATTCCGCTGTAGGTCTCTCTCCACAAGAAGAATTAAACAAGGCCTTGTATGTGTTAAATTTCAAGAACAGGTTACAGGAAGATGTTTCCCCAGTTGGGTGACACTTTGGGGCAGAAAAATTAAAAAAGGGAGAAAGAAAAGTACTTTATAGGGACCTCACCACAGGAGAATGGATCGGCCCTGTACCCTTGCTTACATGGGGAAGGGGACATGCATGTGTCTCTACAGGGTCTGGTCCAAGATGGGTGCCATCACAATGCGTCAAGATTCATCAAGAGGACGCCTCCTGCAGACAGACATCATCAGAGGAAAGGGATCCCATCCTTCTTCCTCGGACTGACCCTGGTGTTGATGTGCAGCGTGTCATCGAGTCTGCAGCAGCCAGTGGAAAAGCGAGAGGTTGGGCCAAGGTGTTCTCCTACACTACCTCCAGCTATAGATAGCTGGGACTTATTAGTAACCAGCAAAATGTTTAGTATAAGTTAGAAAGAGTTATTAACACAGATTCTATGTGTCTATCCACTGCTAAACCATCTAATCCCTTTAAAACACCTTTTGTTTCCCTCCCATGGGCGTGGCCTGAATGGAATAAACTTTTAGGCCCATCTACCCCAAATTGTTACGATGAGGGTAAATTAGAAAGCCCAACTGCTAGCTGCATCCCAGCGCCACGATATGCAGGAAGGGTTACCAAAAGATTCATATTCAAAGGAGAACCGGAGACCACTGAGATTTGGGGCACCCCAGGATCAATATACTGTTTTACTTTTATAAGGGAATGGACTGATCCAGATATAGAAGTGGTGGACGTGACCCCGAAAGATGATTACAAAAATCGGGACTATTGGTGTAATAGGACTTTCCCAGAGCCCTTCAAAATGAGGGACCACTGAAGTCGGTTGTTTTGCCCCCCCACTCTTTTTTAATTGAGGATTGAAGATATGGAAATATATCCCAGCAGGCGCTTTTGATGATACCTGCACAATTGGTTGTCTTACACTACTTGACCCCCGTAAATTACTTGAGGAACGTGACACTAGAGAGAAACAGAAATTGGTACAGGACACGTCTCAAAAAATATGTGAGTCATCAACATACCAAAACAACGGGATCCCTTTTAATAAAATTCCTAGCATAGTCATCAAGCCTGGTGTTCCACAAGTAGCAGTAAAAACCCCTTTTCTGGGGAATAGCCCCCTAACATCCTCTACAATTTTCCACGAATACAGATAAATTTCAAGAAAATTGTGATTCAGATATCCATCTCTGGAGTAACTCGAGAAATATTTGGGCAAGTGCCCTTATCCCGCATATCGGGACTAGGCATGCCCTGGATTCACAGACCAAGCTGGGCTGCTGGTTCACAAAGTAGGTTATTGCCATTAGCAATGCCCCAGAAGAATTGTTAAAGGATACTCAAAAGTATGAAAACAGCCACCCTGCAAAATCGTGCAGCCGTTGATTTCCTTTTATTAATTAATGGTCATGGCTGCAACATGTTTGAGGGGTTATGCTGTTTAAACTTTTCTGACCACTCAAAATCAATTCATCAGCATATTAATGAATTACCAGCTCTAATTGATCAGCTACATCATGAACAAGATGAGTATGTCTCGTGGGTGGATATGTTTGGTTTGCCTTTCAAAGGCTTCTCTTTTTAAGGTTTATCTCAAAATGAGGCAGCTAAAAGAGCCTACTTTACAAAATTACTGAAATCTCAGTCTATTTTGCAGGTTAACAAAATCTGCCTTTTTCTTTCTATCTTGTAATTGGACCGAACGATTAATGTTCCATTTCCATCCAGTCCCTTTGAATCTGAACCAGACTTATCTTTTTCTTTTTATCTGTGCCTCACGATGTTCCTTTATTTCTGCTTGTCACAAGCCATTTTTTGTTTACTTTCAAGGTGTCAATGTTGTCAATTTCATCAAAATGATTAAGAAAAAGAAACACAGCCATCTTCTTAACAATAACAACAATTTCCTGTTACTGTATTGCTGGCATAAAGCCTATTTTTAAAATTAAAGTCCTGATCCCTTAGTTGTATCTCCATGTTCTACCATATCCAAGGCAGATAAAAAGTTTGGCATCAGCAGAAGTATCTGATCACTAGACTTTGTGACTAAAATGTCATCAATCAGCATGTCGTCCATTCAAAAGTCAGAGTGACAGAGAGCAAGGTGAACTGACATGCACAACATGCTGAAACATCCATCTCTCTGCAATGCTGACCTCCAGCCAGGTAAAGTGTTGACAAAGAATAAACCCTAATTACAGTTATCAGACTATTTGGGGTAACATGGTGTTTCACTGAAGAATTCCCTTACACTGGAAAGAAAGAAGATGCTCCCTGTCTGCTCAGGACACAGCTAGGCAAACTGTGGCCTGTGGGAGAGAAGAAACTGGATTCTAATTGCAGTTGAATTAATGAGGTCAGACTAGATAAAAGCAAAACCATGAACCCTTATGTCTTGTCTTGAACTTTATCTAGTTTCACTCATATACTTTTTTGAACACTTTTCATGTATTAATATGGTGTGTGTCCCTCTATGTTTCAATTAGTTTTTTTTTTAATTTGATTTTATGCACAAGTGTGTAAATGGTCTTGATTTTATTCCTGTTTGAAAAGGAAAATGAAAAAAAAAATACCAACCACCAACCAAAACCAATTTTCAAATGGTGCCATGACCTGGAATGATGCTGCCTATTTCTGATGGTCATTTGTTCTCCTATTAAACCAGTCATCCCTAGAGGTATATGATGAAATCAGTATTAAGAAGTGTTTCAAACAGGAGCATCAAGGTTAAATTCCACTTTTGCTGCTCACTCTCAGAGAACAGCCCTTCACTGCTCTATAGCCACAATATAATTTATTTCTTTACTTCAGCTGCCTGAGTAACCAAAGGGGTTGAGTGCTGAGCAGTAGAGGATAGCACAGCAGCCCTGGTCATTCACAAGCAGGATTTTTTCCCTACTTTTTAGCAAAACCAGTCTTGACATTCACACTGATTTTACAGAGAAGCTTCTGAGCATTCATGACAGCAACAGAAAATCTTTCTTGCGTGATTTATTTTTTATTTATTCATGAATAGTGGGAATCAGCAGTGAAATGACTTGAAGCTGCTGCACCCACAAATCTCACATGCTGTGTATCTAAGGAGGATTGTTTTTGACAGTGGGGGCTCAGACAAAAAGCACCTTCTGCAAGAGATTAAAAACGAAAATGATGCTTAAAATGAGGCAATACCAGAATCTATTTATTTCCAGAATACTCTGAGCCCACCAGTATCATTAATCTTTTCTGAAATGACAAAACAATATTGAAGAAAAGGTGGGGATGGGGGTAGGTGGAGAGCAAACAAGAGAGAGAGAAACTGTGGCTATTTGGCAGGATTTTAAAAGACTAAAGAAATAATTACGTGCATTGCAGTACAAAGAGAGAGTTATAAAGTTAAGAGTTCCTCATGGAAAACCACACTTAAGGCTGAAAAACACATGTAAAGCTGACAGGCTTAAGCAGGAGGTTGTGGAGCAGTGGGTACAAGGGGAACTCTTGACTCTTGAGAGTGTCTGAAGCCTCAAAAGGCACCACAAAGATGCTACTATTAGTATTAGTATTTAATGATGTTTAATAGCTGTTAATGAACCATTTAAATAAAAAATAACCCTAAGTATCTTAAAAAATAACCCTATCTAGCTGCCTTAAATGAAAAAAATAACCCTATCTAACTATCTAATTCCTATCTCTAACTAATTACTATCTGGAACTCTCTAATTTCTATCTAAATCTATATAGTTAAACTACCCAATTCCTATCTCTATGTACCTTATATGAAGTGTCTACCTAGCCTAGAGAGAAATAATCTTATAAACTTACGCCTAAGGACTCTAAGCCTGGCTTAGAGTCGCGGCTCATTCCCGGGAGCCACGGCTGGAGCCGGCGGGGCTCTGTCCCCAGCTCGGAGCTGCTGTGGCGACAGCCCCGACCCGGGCTGGGGCCGAGCCGGGCAGGCTGTGCTGGCCGAGCCGTGCCGGGAGGGGAAAGCTGTGCCCGGCAGGGCTGGCAGAGGTAAGTGTTATAGGTAAAATTGACCCAATTATTGAGGCTAACACTCAAAACTTAATTTTCAGTAATTTATTGCAGTAACAAGAGACAAATAATTCACCACAGCAACCACTTAGACAAATAAGCAAACAGGACATCCTAGGAAATGCCCTGGGCGACCAGCGTGGGGGCCTAATGCTCCCAGCCAGCTCGCGAAGACCACAGCTCACAGGCCTGGTTTTTATAGATCATAGTAGTCCCCTTTTTTAGCCAGTTCCTCTTAGCTTTGGCTGGTGATCGATGCTCGTGATTGATGTTGTGGAAACAACAAGCCGATGGCTAGTTCCTCTTTTTAATCCGTGTTTTTCTATTTTCATCTATTTTTTGGCTTCATCTGTCTTGTGATTGATGTCATCCTTCTTTTCAGGTGATCGTACGGTGGTCCCAGAATAATTTCAGGCATGTCCAGTTTACATCTTCTTACTAATTTTAATCCTACATGGAAACTCTACACCCCCTAATAGAAATCATAAGGTATAAGGCTTCTATATAAGACCAAGATGAAATCATCACAAGACACATCTGGGGAAATATTCCAAGCCTTGCGGTTAAGCTTTGTGGTTACACAGTTAACAATTTTTAGCATACACAAAATACATTTAAAGAAGT
>VWZD01002569.1:23412-35693 GCA_013396695.1 Sakesphorus luctuosus
GGTTTCTATTTTGGGTCAGATGCTTCCTGAGATAACTTTCCTGTCCATATATACTGCTGTGGGAATATTATATGGTTTCACAGTTCTGATCCTCGGAGACATAACACACTTGCTTCACACAGAGGGGTACCAGCTTTATTGGGTTTTCCTCACAGTCAATGGAGAAAAACAACTGATATGCTCCTCTCTTTACAATTTCCTTTAGTAGAAACCTCTTAATTGTTGCCAAATGTAAATGAAGTTCTAACAAGGTACCTGAGGCTGGGCAGCATAACCAGTCTCACTAAACAGACGTGGAAATAGTTTTGTCTGAACTCAAGGTCATAGAAATGGGTGGTTTGGCTTCTCTTTTGTATTAAGTGACATAGTTAAAGCAGTGAACATGGAATTAGAAATGCCTTTAAAATATTTTTGCAACTAAGCAAAAACATCTAATTAGTTTCAGAAAGTATCTCATTAATGAGTGTAAATAACACAGAGAAAGTAATTAACTAATGCAATGCAAATTGCCTGTTGCCAAATATTTGCAATTCCAGTTTTACCAATAAACTTCAGAGGCAGTTATACGCCAAAAGAAAAATGAAGGTTAAAATATCATTGAATGCTCACACATATTTTTATGATCATAAAATGAAAACAATCATCACTCATCAAAAAATTATTAATTGCAAATTGCATATCCATATCCTCAAGCAGCTGAATTTCTTGTAATTGCACAGCCACAGAGAAGCATTTCTTGAGAAAAGCAGCAGATTTTCCTCTAACGGGTCTAAACCACTCACTATTCATAAAAAGTGGAGTTGTCAGAAATTTCAAGGATTTCTTCCTTCTTCCAAAATATATCCTGCTCATTTCTGAAAGAAATAAGAAATTTTGGGGAAGAAACAGCACTCTAGTATTTCTAGAACAGCTTACATTTTTTGCTTTCTGATCAAGCCATGCCACAGTTCCAGTTGTGCTGTCAAATCAGCTACATTAGTCTTCATGACAGTATTTAAAAATCCCGAGGACTCCTTTAATGCTTGGAAAAACATATTCTGGTTCGTCGTTTGGTTGTTTTTTTTTTTTAATTATAAGTTTGACTCAGCACTGCACTTACGGAAGCAGAAGGAGCAGAAAAATACAGATGAAATTTTCTTAGACTAGGTAGAAATACTGAAGCTGAGAAAAGATAGGAAAATAAAAGCTGTCAGACAAAAAGACTTCTTAGTGGTAGAAGAAATGTGGCTACTGGGGGGGGGTAAGGAGGGAGGACTGAGCCCATCATTTACCTGCAAGGTGAGGCCATGTTCTCATCCTTTTTTAATGCATATTTATAAATATATAAACTTTGCTGCCGTCATTAATTGGGGGTGGGCAGAGGGTACAGTGTCAGGGGTAGCTGAAAAACATACAAATAATAAAAATATAAAAATTAGGAAGAATAGCAACACCTCACTCATTCTCACAGTGTTGGTTGAATGCTTGTAATCTAGAATCCACCAGCACAGGGAACATCCCATTCAAGGAACGAATCATTCATTGTGTGGTGAAAGATGCAGATTTTTTTAACTACTTTACAGAAGGACACACTTGTTGATTACACTATTCAGGGAACAACTCAAGAGAAGGATGTTGCCGTCCAGTGAAATTTAAGTAGGAAAATGGCATCAGTGTTACCCAGATAAAGATGTGATTTACCATTCTGTTTATACAGGTCTAAATGCAGCAAAAATACCAAAGCCAATACAGTTGACATATACTTGCTACAGATTGATTACTGAAGGAAAATGGAAAAGAATCTTTCATAGTTTCTACAAAAAAACTAAGACATGTGAAACAAGAGCTGAGACTAAATCTCTGACCTCCGAAACTGGATTTTCACTGAATAAAAAGCTGGCATTTCACAGTAGATAATTTTACTTTGACTCTCCTAAATAGTTTATGCAAAACCAGGAACAAACCACCCCAAAACTAACCAACTCCAAACATAATAAAATTTGTCAAAGGATTATTCAAGTATTAGTGTTCTGAATTTTTTTGGAGAGGGGAGTTTGTTAATACCAGCAGCCAGCAAATGAGCATTTTTTATCTAAGGGTTCCAGTGCACAGAAATCAGGTCATGGAACTCTTTGTAAAAACTAAGGAATAAAGGTGGATGAAGAGTGTTATGTTAATTTTCTCCCAGCACATTTTTTTCCTATTTCAAATCAGCATAAAATCACAAAGTTTGTAATTGTTCAAGAGAGGAATCAAATGGGAAAATGACCAGGTTTTTCTGACAGACTCCATTTTGAGGGTTTGACTTAAAAGAAAAAGACATCAACAGTTAGCCTGTGATAGAACATTAAAAAATTGAAGACATGAAATTAAATTTTTTACATGAAAAAATCAGTAACTTTTGTGGAAAAAAAAAAAGTTTTTATTCTCTCCAAAATAATTTTCTTTATTTTTTGTTTTGGGAGGGTGGGGTGAGGTGAGGTGGGATGGTGTTGGTTAGTTGGGGAGAGGGCGGGGGTGTGAGGGTTTTTTAGTGGTGTTTATTTTTTTGTTCTTTTGTTTTGGTTTTGTGTTTTGTTTTTTCCCCCCAATGATATCTACATCTAATGGTAATACTGAGACGCCATTTAAAACCTATTTCTACATTATGAATAGAATTGTTAGCAGGAATCTTTTATCGGTATAATATTCAGTGTTTCAACTCTGTTGCTTATGAACACATTCCATTCTTTAGCTTCATAACTTCCCCTGAAAAATTCTTTTTTTGTTACCCCTTCCCATAACTGAACATTAATGTTTTATCCCAAAAGTTTTCAGAAACTTCTGATCAGTTTAAACTTACCGTCAGTGGCAAATAATAAAATTGTTCTGGATAAGTATGTTTTGGTTTTTTTTAGTTACAAGAATGGCTTTTGAATTATATGTTTAGAATGTCAAGCAAGCACACTGATAAAAGTAACTTGTGCTTATTTAAGAATTGAATATTTGTTTAAATAATAGTATAAATAATATTTATATTAATTAAAATACTTTAATATGTTAATGTAGAACAGTAGGTTTCATCATTATTGTTAAAATATTTTGATTTTCATTTACAGAAGTGTGGCTTAGGGATATGTAGTTTTATGATAAAGATTTTGATGTCTATCACTCTCCCACTTTTATATGATTCTGATNAGTAACTTTTGTGGAAAAAAAAAAAGTTTTTATTCTCTCCAAAATAATTTTCTTTATTTTTTGTTTTGGGAGGGTGGGGTGAGGTGAGGTGGGATGGTGTTGGTTAGTTGGGGAGAGGGCGGGGGTGTGAGGGTTTTTTAGTGGTGTTTATTTTTTTGTTCTTTTGTTTTGGTTTTGTGTTTTGTTTTTTCCCCCCAATGATATCTACATCTNAATACTTTAATATGTTAATGTAGAACAGTAGGTTTCATCATTATTGTTAAAATATTTTGATTTTCATTTACAGAAGTGTGGCTTAGGGATATGTAGTTTTATGATAAAGATTTTGATGTCTATCACTCTCCCACTTTTATATGATTCTGATGTTTTTAGTGACCAGCACTTTCAAAAAAGTGTGTCTTTCTTTTAATCTGGAAAAACAAATTATCAGAACATTTTCTACTCTCCACAGTTTTCCCACTGTATTTTGTAAATCTTGCTCTTTCTCCCCCAAGTCCCCCAGAGGAACCATCCTCTCTGTCCTTGCCTCCCCAGCTGAGGCTGTGACACTGTGATTGTCCCCAGCCCCACAGCACAGGACCAGGAACTCCAAGCTCATGGTCTGCTGTGGGCTGAGAGGCTCAAGGAAAACCACCAATGCCCCTCGACAGGGAGCAAGCCCAGGGGTTCCTCTGGGGCAAGAAGAGAGCCAAGGGAAAACCTAAATTACAAATACTGCATTTGTAAATGTTCCTAAGAGGCATCCTATGCCTGTGTCAGTGCAGCCAAAGCACAAACTCTGTTAGAGGAATAGCTGCTGCTCAGTTTCCTCTGCACTGGTTATGACCAGAGCCTTTTATGAGGAGCAAATCTGCTAATTACAACTGCAGATCTTCAAATGCTTAATTCTTTGCATCGATCTGCTCCCCAGCATCAGTGCTCCGTGCTGATGGGTTTCAGTCTCTAATGTTAATTTTCATTGGTCCCAAGGAACTGCATTGGGTAGAGACACTGGTTTGTCTCAACCCAAACAGATTTGCCAGGGAAACAAATATGGATTAAACTACTACAAAATCCTTTCCCCCAAAAGAGTGAACTCTCAATATGGAATTAAGGGGCAAGTACAGAAGCAGTAATACCAGGAGTTTTCTCTAAGGAATTGCGGGGCAACAGGGGAAGGGAAAGAGTCTCATTTTAAAATAATTTGCAGTACAAAATTAATTAAAAAAATAAACTACAAAATCTTGAAAATAAATAAGCAAGGCTGATTTCTTTAAATAATTTCATTAAAATTCTTTTCCAGCTAAACATCATCCCATATATTGGCAAACAATATGTGTTTGCAAGATTTTTCTCTCTATATTTCTGAAGTTTAAAACTGAAAGAAAAGGCTTCAATGCAAATGTGTATTCCTTGAATTTTGGTTTTCTTAAATTGGTGTGTCAAAAATAAAATTTAGGGTGAGCCTGAAACATTCAGCTGACTGCCAAAAGTGTCAAAACCACCCTGTGGTTTCCTCAGTAGCTCTCAATTTTGGTGAAAGAAGTGGTGATTTGAACCACCACTGGATGTAAAATTCAAGCAA
Organism: Sakesphorus luctuosus; assembly: GCA_013396695.1. Lineage (NCBI taxonomy): Eukaryota > Metazoa > Chordata > Aves > Passeriformes > Thamnophilidae > Sakesphorus > Sakesphorus luctuosus. The sequence continues at coordinate 28,133 of VWZD01002569.1, forward strand.
ATGTACATGTCTTTAGTAGTCTTATAATGAACATAAAATATATACAGATGCCCACACCAAAACAGTTTTGCACTACCAGAAATACTCCAAATGGTCACTAAATAGTGGTCTCTGTGGCTTTGCAGGTTTTTCTGTACAGCAACAGCAAGGCTGGGCCTCATTGTTCTGATCATACAGTTTTTGTGATTAAATTTTTTCAGTTGCAGTAATTAAGGAAGGTATGTGGCAAAAGAAACAGAGACAAAAAAGGCTAAAGTGTCTTCATGTTCACAGGTATAAAAGTAACCACTGCTTGAGAAAAATGGAACCAGCATGTCCTTGCTTGCTAGCCAGGCCACTCTTTAGATATCACAGTAATTCTCTCTCCAAGAGTGGCTAATTTCAGAGGTGGAGTACTAGGTGAAACACACCACTGATCTGCCAACCTCATTTCTGTGTGAAGTTTAACATCCTTGGCCTCTACTGTATTCAGCAAATATAAAAATGTCCAGGGCAGCTTGGAGCATGAGTGAACAGCGAGACAAGCTTTTGTCTCTTCCATGTTTCAAACTTACCATTAGAGGTTTAATGACTGACATAATTACGATACAGTGCTTGTGAGATTCCAGGTCATTAACCTCCTCTGCCATGTGTAAAATGGAAAAACTCTGTGGTAATTATTATAGGTACAATACACAGAAATAATTAATACTTATTAGATGAGTCACAGTGAAAATATGCAAACATCAGCAGGGGCTGAGACTGACTGTGGCTCTGCACAGCTGTGCAAGGCTCTGCTGCCATCCCAGGAGAGTAGGATATTCCACCATGTGGCAAGTGCACATTGGAGGGCTGGGATCTTGGTAGGTCCCCTGAAGTATCTGCCAGTTCTAGATGGACAACCCACATTTACACAGTCTGCTGCCACTTCCAGCCAGTCTGGAATTGCTGCCTCTAGTTCCCTTTTCACCTTGCAAAATGATGGTCAAAATCTGCCTCTTCTTGCAGAAACATAAAAAAATAATTTTTCTGGTATGAACTCTACTGAAACATTATTTTACTTACCAAAAGAGCTGTTGTCAACATTGTGTTTCTTGAATAATAAAGGGGAACTTGATGACTGAATTCCCTTACACCTGACCTGCGACAATTGGAGAACTCTGGAACAGGGCCCTACTCCCCAGCATTATGTCTCATCCACCCCCACATGGAAATAGATTTAATGGAGAAGAAGCAAAGGATGCATCAGCACAAATCCTTTATTTACATTGTCTCTAAGACATTCTACACCAATAAATGGGGGAGGGGGGAATGAAAATTCCTGTGGACTTTCTGGGTTTTTTGAGGTATTGACCTCAGATGTGTTCTGCCAGCAGTTCACAGCTAAGTCTCCCAGTAACCACAAACATTTCATCTCACTAAAGTAAAAGCTCAGTGACTTTTAAGTTGGACATGCCCAACTGGATCCTACTGTTTGCATAAGAGAAGGGTGTCCAGCTGAATCACCTACCTTGCAGTTACTTCAAACTTTACACCATTTTTGCCTTGGCTGCTTCAGTCACCTGGAAGTCTTGGTTAAAACCACTGTTTTCTGCCCCAGTTCCTACAGCACCCTTGTCCATATGGAGGATCAGTTCTTTGCTTTCCAACATCCCTTTCTTCAACAGGAACACAACAAAACAATAGCAGGAGATAATTAAACACAAAATAGTTTGGTATATCTGATCAATCTTTTTAGTCGTCTTGAAAGTAACATTTTGTAAATGTCAGATGGCAGGAAGGCAGGACTTGCATAAGGACTATGTAAAAGACATGTTTCACTCCAGACAAAAAACTTGCTAATCCATTACCATAAATCTTCTTAAATTATTAAAATTAATTAGAAGACTTTACAGCTTAGACCTCGTAAGCATTAATTCAAATTTTAATGAAAGGAATCAGTATTGATTGTGGCTTCAAGAAATGCCAACATCTTTTCTGAAACTGCATATTTATAAATGGATAATAAAGGTGTATTACAAGTTCATCTAGGCTAAAGAGTATGGCTAGACAGTGACTTTCTCAGTCATATCCATGTATGACACACTCATTCATTTCATGGAGCCCTTTCAGACAATGATGATGAGTTTTCTTCTTGAAAAGACTTCACCAAAACCTATGATCCCGAGGGTCTCCTGATACATTTCACCTCCTGCAGCTTTCAGTCCACAGGACAAGCCTTATCTAAATAAAAGTCATTGACTGTGTAATGTAAATGTCAGCCCTAAATATTTTGCTATGCAGTTCCACAACTTTTACTCCACAGTGCATGCTTATATATATAAATACACCCTTGTGTTACTCCTGATAAGTATAATCTTGACTTGATTTGAGCCAGATCTGTGGTTGTGCAAAACACAGATAATCAAACAGTACTATACTGCCTATAAGTAGTGAATAATTATAGAAAACTGCCTGATTTTATTGCCTGTCAAGATAAGCAGTTGGAATAGTGCTGTTACAATCAGGCCATAATTCTGTTGCCCGATACTACAGGATGCAGATTCCAAAAGTTCTTGACACAACCACCAACATCAAGGAGAGCTGAAAAATGTTTCTGTACTCATTCCGGTGTTCCTCTCTGTTGGCCTTTTTTCCAGGCCTTTTTAGTAAAAGAAGCTCTTTTTTGGTTTCGTTTTGTAAGGTGTTTTAGGTAAGTCCCTTGTAGTCTAAATAGCCTGTTGGGGACTGTGCTGCGTTGACTCTAGGCAGCAACTAAGTCCCCACCCAGTGGCTTGCTCAATTTCTGTCAGAGGGATAGGAAAGAGAATTCACACGGTCAAAACCAACAAAAGCTTATGGGTTCACATAAAAGCCATCTAATAAATGAAGGCGGAATAAAGAAGGAAAAAGAAAACGGATGCAAAGGCAGCAACCCACAACCTTCCTCCAGCAAACTGGTGCTCAGGCAGTCTCCAAGCAGTGCCTACGTAGGCAAAGTCTCCCCTCCCCCTCCTGCAGTTGCACTGATGAGCATAATACTGTGTGATAATCGAGTATGATATCATATGGAAATGATAGGAAGTACGGCTTTGTTCACTTTGAGTTGATTTTCCTGGCTGTGCCAAACCCCCTCACCTCGTGAAGCTCCACCTGCTCTCTGAGAGAGTATTAATGTTAATGTTGTGCAAACACTGTACAGTAGGACACCAGTGTTGTCTGTTTGGTTCCAGATCCTTACTGAGTGTAAGAAAGAACACTCCACCCCAGCCCAGTGCAGTACAAGAACATTATTGCTTGTTTCATTTAAAACTCTTAATTGGCAGAGAAGCTTTCAACCAAGCGTTTTTAAAATTTTCCCAGAATTGTAATGCCTCAGTGAGACTGCCATTTGCACCTTTGAGTCACCTTCTCTCCTTTTTGCTCATCCATTCACAGACAAACCCCTGCTGTCAATATAGAAAGTCACACTGAGAGTTTACTGATGCCAGGAGTTCTCAGGCACCTGAACTTTCAAGGAAGTTCAAAAGAATACGCCAGTAATCACCTGGGGAAGGCAGAGGCTATTTTGAGGAAAGAGAACAGCAGCACCCCTGTGGAGGCGTTTTACCATGTCATAAGTCAAAGCTGAATACTATGTTGAACATGGGAATCTGTCAGTAAGACTAAGGGAAGACACCAGATGTAGAAGGACATATTATAAATGATACATGAGGTATCTGTCGTGATGTTGTTAAAATTAGAGCTGGTCTTTAACATTTCATAGAGGACAAAGCTATGTCTGCTTTTGTAACTGAATTCCTGACACTGCAGGATAGACAGCAACTGCTTCCTTACATCCCATGCGGAAACATAAGGTGGCATGTAGTCATTTTCATGGGTGTTCTTGTCACTTGAGACAGCACAAAGTTTTAAGCCTTTTTTTGGTGTGTTCTCATTTTCATGAGCTGCATTCAGAGAGCTGAGAAATTTCTCTGTTTCACAAGAGGGTTTCAATACAAATTTTAATTACAGCATTTGTGTCAGTGCTAAACAGTCAGAAAAAATGTTCAAGGCCAAAAACACACATTCAACAAAATCTGCTCTTCTAAATCCCACAGAACCTCTGCACAGATCTTGAGAAAGCTGTCTTCCCAAGTCTTGAGTTACTAAATATCAGGGTTGATTCAACTGGAGATGGTCAGGTTCCATGGCCACTGCATAAAGCCCTTCCCTCACAACAAGTGTGAATGGCTTGTCCCTAATTGCACACAGGTATGATTAAAACTCAATTCTGATTCAAAGGACTGACAGACTAAGTGTGACAAGTGAACCATTAGCATAAACAATGCATAAAGCAGCAAGGAGAGATTTGGCAAGTGACAGTCAAGCTTATCTGACTGACTGCTAGGAATAAAAAAGAGGAAGGAGGATATACCATATCCATTACCTTCCCCACCTCTTTAATGCAGAACATTGTATTCTATCCTGCAAAAGTTTTCCAATGGGAAGTTATTTTCTACTGTGTCTCACTGTTATTTAGAGTTAAAAAACCCCTTAATGCTCCTGAAAATGTTATTTTTAACACACTGTGAACTAAATAGTCAAGGGTTAATGCATTTTTTTTACAAAATCTACTCTACCTGGCTGCTTTCAGGCTTTCCTGAGTTGTAGAAAATCTGAGTGTATTGTGAAGTGTTCAGTGTCATCACAAAAAGAAGCTATAGTTTGATCAAAATAAAGTTTCTCAAAATTAGTTAGCTGTGTAATTTGAGCTTCCTAATCTTGATTGTAGCTGGAAATTGCTGGCAACAGACCAAATTCCTTTTTAATGTAGTGCTGGTCAACTTTTCATAGCATAAGACAGCTGTCCTCCTGGTAGATTATTAAGTCACACCATAATGCACAGATGCATCCAAAGCAAATATAACTCCCTCACAAATAAATGCCTAGTAAATAGTTGAAATTGAATCCTAAAATATTTTGTTCTTTTTTTAGGCCAGCTTTTTGTTTCGTGCCCAGTTTGCACACGTGATTCCTGTGTTCCTTATTACTAGATACAGGGCTGAAGTGGTTGCATGTAAAACCAAATGTGTAGTGGAAAGTAGAGCTATTGACATATTGTGATGTGCCCAAAGTTTAAGCCTTCTAAACACGAAGCCCATCCATTCCAGATGACATAGAACTAAGTTGTAACTAAGATGTGTTTGCACCTTTGAAATGTTTTGTCCAATTCTGAATTGTTGTTTTTGCCGAGAAAGTTGTAGTTTAAAATTGTAGAAGATTTGAAATCAAACATGTTTTGAATTATGTTGTTTTCAGTTAAAAAAAAATTGCTTTCTTTTCTAAACTATTTTAAGCATTGGAAATAAATTGTGAATTGTTCACATAAATAGGGGAATGAAAGTGGAATTGATGAGATTTATGTTGTTTTTTTAAATCTGAGCTTTTATCTCCAGCAAAATTTTAGCATTAAGGATGCAACCTGTCTCCTTTTGTAGGTCAAATTTTTTAAAATGAGCATTTGTTAATAAAACATTGGCTAGTTTTGATGGGGCAGTCACACACAAGCCTGTTTTAAATAGGAGATTAATCCTTGTTTTTCATTTTCATTTTCTAAAGTATGACAAGCCAGTTGAATTACAAATTTAGTAATGTGTGCTAAGATCTTTATTGCAAAGCTGTAAATGATCTTTGTGTATCTCCTTGCATTTCTCTTCTTTTTACAAAGTGTCATTGCAAAAAAAAAATTAATGCAGCTAGTGATAAACACCAATAAAAGCCAAATATCAACCAGGGAGATGTTCTTGGTGTCTCTTTTGTCTCGCCCCTAATTAGAGGGCATGAGAAATTTAAGCACAGGGATTTAAAAACAGAGAAACCACTAGCGAGCAGACAGCAGATAGAGGCACTTTGACTATCAACTTGCACTGACAGCTATTCATGCAGTAAACTCTGTGCAACACTAAACCATCCATCACTACTCTCCTGCTGCTGCAGAGCAGCGAGTGGCAGCTGTGCTGCATCCCTGGGGCTGCTGAGGCTGTCCAGAATCTGGTCAGAAAACCTGTTGGTCGCCCCAGCAGGTTTCCCGGAGTCAAACGGAGATAAAGAGCACTCAGCGAGCAGCCAGGTAATCACGCTCGGTCCATCAGCAGGCGGGGGTCTGCAACAATGACTGATGGTAGCATTCCAGCTCTCTGGAGATGGTGTGTCACCCATAACGGGGTCAGACTGTCTTTGCCGCAGTCTGGGAACAGTGATTAAAAATGCCACACTGTGCTTTCCTCACCCGACTGAGGCTGCCCTTGGGCACTACAGGCAGTCGTTCAAGCGACGCTTATGCCAGCTGAGCGACAGAGATCATTAGCACAACAAAAAGCAAAATTATACGAACTGCCACATCAGATCAGACAGTGTTTCACTAAGTCCTGCATCACAGCTCTGCCCACAGCCTGTTCCAGAGGCTTCAAAGCAAAGTGAGAGAAATCACGCTGTTGGAACGCTATGGTGTGAGGCTTCCAGAAGGAAAGTACGGCTGGAGTGTCAGCTACCTCTCTGAACCCGAAAAGGAATGCAGTCCTGGTGTTTAGGGTCACAGCTGCTGAGGCAGAGGGAGTGAGGCTTAATTCCCTGTGAACATATCAGTGTTCCATGATCAGCACAGGAGGGAAGAGACAGAGAAGGAAGACACTTTAACACTACCTCACCTGCCCAGCACTGGTGCTTAAATTAGGCATTTGGAATGTCCTTCCTTGGTCCCACCATCTGTTTTCTCTACTTGTTGCATGCATTCAGTGATATTTGACTTCCTCAGAGGACTGAGATAAGGATAGAAGTCTGGAAGATGTTCAAGTTTGCGAACACTTTTGCCATTAGGAAAAATAAATTAAATAAATACCAGAGAAAGTGATATGCACCAAGTCTCAAAACACTTCACCTAAGATATTGGAAGGCATTTTCTCTATGTCATTCAGAAAGCCAACATTTCTTCCTGGATTTAGAGTAAAACTCTTGTAACTGTAAATGTTCCCCCTTCCCTATAGACACCAAATTTGTTTTGAAATTCGAGCACTTATGTCACGTGAAAGGGAGGAGGAGGACAGAAATACAAAATTTCTAGTCTTAACTGTATTCATTAAAAGTTATTAGCTGCAAGCGCTTCCAGACAATCAAACCCTTATGTACCCAACACTGTCTGTCTTTTCGCTGATAGCACACAGGTTGGAAGGGGTTCTGACCTCTGATATGAAGCCACACTTCAGCCAGGGAGAAATTAAAGCTATAAGCATCCTCAGAGTAATCAAAACTTTATGAACCCAGCACTGCCCGCCGAACTCTAGACAAAACACAGGCTGGAAAGATTTTGACTCCCCTATGAGCACCACACTTAATAGCAACAAGAGAAAAGAACCTTTCTCACGATAGCTCCCGAAATAACATTTATTGATACAAATATGTGACAACAACTATATGGGTTACTTAGTCAGTGATAACATTTAGCTGCAGGAGTGTACAAAAATACCCCACCAAAGACATTGGCACAACACACATTTCAAGGACCACCCCAGCATTATACCACTCCCATAGCAAACTTAACTAACAGAAGATTACTAACACAACA
>VWZD01002569.1:54433-73776 GCA_013396695.1 Sakesphorus luctuosus
GCCAGCACCGCGACTGGTCAACTTCACTGTGTTGGTGGAGCATGAGGCAGGCAGTCACAGTGACCCAGTGATGATGAAGAGGGTGATGGTGTCCATCCATGGGTACACCATCACTATGGAGCGAGAACAGAGGTGGGAGATAAAGGTAAGTCTGTAGACCCCCATAATACAGTGGCAATGAAGAGGGTGATGGTGTACATGCACAGGTACACTGCCATTGTGGAGGGGGATCCAGTAATACCCATGGTAATACAGTGATGATAAGGAGGGTAGGGATGTCCAGTCAGGGGTATGCCATCACTATGGATCAGGGTCTGAAGACCCTCATGGAGACACATTGATGAAAAGGGGTCTACACTGTTGAGTGGGATCTGGAGGCTCCCACAATGATCTGGAAGCAATAAAGAGGGTGGAGTTGTCCATCCATGGGTATACCATCACTGTGGAGGGGGAATGAGTGGCTCTCATGGTGATGTTGTGATGATCAGGATGGTAAGGAGAGTGGGAGTCTCCCTTTATGGCTACACCATCACCAAGGAGTGGGGTCTGGTGACCCTATGCCACACTGCACACACATATGCCATCCTGTCCCCATCCAGGTGAACTCAGAGCGCTATACCCTCCCACTGGTGACAGAGGACAACAAACTTCGCATCAGCCAAGAAGGGAGTAACATTGTCCTCCACACCTCTGCTGGAGTCCGGGTCCTCTACAACACAGCCACCTTCCTCCTCATCACTGTTCCCAATGTCTACCGTGGCCGCCTGTGTGGGTTGGGTGGGGACTATGACGGGGACCCCACTGATGACTTCCGACTGCCCACAGGAGCACTGGCAGGAACCTCCCAGGAATTCATCACTTCCTGGAAGGTTCCAGGAAAGGATAGAGCATGCAGTGATGGCTGTGATGATGGTGTGTGTGGCAAATGTGATATCACCGATGCAGCATCCTACGGCAGGAATGGATCCTGTGGGATCATCCGCGATGCAGAGGGACCATTCCGAGGGTGCCACCCACGTGTCAGCCCTGTGGAGTACTTCACCCACTGTGTTCATGATGTCTGTGTTGCCAGAGGGGACCATGGTGCCTTGTGTCACTCGCTGCAGGCATATGCTGCTGCCTGTCAGGCCGCTGGCGCTGCAGTCGAGTCGTGGAGGACGAACGAATTCTGCCGTAAGTTAGATCGGATTTTGCCAATCCAGGTCCTGTCCTCAAAACCCCACATTTTCTCCTAGGAAAAACATTGACAATTTGGAAAAACATCCTGAAATTCTAGAAGAATTCCCTCTAATTTAAAAAAAACTTTTAAAAATTTCTCCCAATTCTGGAAATTTTCCTTGATTTACTTCGCAAAATATTCCCTCAAATTTTGGAAGCCTTCCCCTCAATATAAAAAAGTCTTACAATTTTGCTGAAATTTCTCCAAATGTAGGAAAACCCCTCCCATTCTGAAAAAATTTCAAAAAATCATATTTCAAAAAAGTCCTCCATTTTTGAAAGAATAAGTTTAAATTATAGAAAAATCTCTTCCAATTTGAAACATAATTCTCCCATTATGTAAAAATTCCTTTAATTTTAAAATTTTTCTCTCAGTTTTGATAAAAACTTTGCAGTTGTAAAAAAAAGCTCAAATTCTAAGGAAAAAAAAATCGCATTTTGAAAAATAATCAAATTTTGAAAAATTCATCTAATCTTGAAAATTATTCCTCTGATTTGAAAAAACTAAGTTCAATTTTGAAAAAAAAAACTCAGGAAGCCCTCTAAATTTGGTAAAAAGCCCCCCATCTTTGAAAAAAGGGCTCCAATTTGGGGGGAAAAAACCCCAAACTAACATTTTGAAGAAAACCCTCTAATTTTGGGCGGATGCATCCAATTTTACTGAAACCTCCAATATAGGGTAAAAATATCCATTTTGAATGAGAGACTCAATTTTAAAAAAAGAATTTAAAAACCTGGTTTGGATGAAAATGCTTAAATTTGGGGGAAAAAACAATTTTGAAAAAGCTCCCCATATTAAAAAAAGAAAAAACCTCTCAATTATTTATGAATGATCACAGATTCTGATAAATTGAACCGTCACAATTTTGAAATTGTCACAACAGTCCTGTTTTTTCCCTTTTCCCCCAGCCCTGCCCTGCCCCCCCCACAGCCACTATGAGCTCTGCACCCGCACCTGTGATGTCACCTGTGCTGCCCTTGTGGGTCCTGTCCCCTGCACCTTGGGGTGCTTTGAGGGCTGTCAGTGTGACGAAGGTTTTGTCTTCGACGGGGACACCTGCGTGTCACCTGAGCGCTGTGGCTGCATCCACAGGGGACGCTACCTCAAGGTCAGGAAATGGATCAGGTGACCATCAAGGCTGGGGATTGGTGGGGTTTTTTTTCTGGGAATCAATCAGGTTGGGGGTTGGGATGAACCATCCAGAAGGTTCAAGAGGATTTGAGGCCAAAAAAGGTCAATTAACAGGAAAATGGAAATATAAGGGTGAAAAAAGGGAATAAAACAGGGCATTAGCCAGGAAAAAAGAGGAACAACTAATGGGGGAAAAGGAGAAGTGTGGGGGGAAAAACCAAATAACAGGAAAAAATTATAATTAATGGAAAAAAATTTACCATTATCTGGTTGAGTTTCCCAAACTCCCCCTAATCCACCTGAATTCCTCACTCTATGACATTTACCCCCTTGAAATCCAGGAATTCTCCCCAGAATACGGGAGATGGCTCTTAACTTCTGAGATTTTCCATTCCAGGCAGGAGAGACTGTCACCTTCAACAACTGTTCCCAGGAATGCCACTGTCACCCATCGCGGGGACTGGTGTGTCGGGACACGCAGTGTCACCCAGACCAGGTGTGCGTCACCCGTGATGGCGCACAGGTGTGTGTCAAGAGGGAAGGGCACTGTCGGCTCACACCCGGAGCCACCCTGACCACCTTTGATGGCATCCCTGGGCTCCTGTTGGCCAGTGGCACCTACAAGGTGTCGGCCCTCTGCAATGAGGAGGCACCTGATTGGTTCAAGGTGGTGGTGGAGATCAGTGACTGTCGTGAAAAGAACATCCCAGCAGCCACTGCTGCCATCGTCTTCGTTCGTGAGGGTGTCATCAGTGTCAATGGCAACATGGAGGTGTGGGTGAGTGGGCAAGCCAAGGGTAAAGGGGTTTGAGGTGGTTTGGGTGACTCTAGAGACACCTGGGCAAAAATCTCTCCAGTATTGAGCTACTTTCCTTGAAATAAAGTTATTTTTACCCAATAATTGGCCATTTTTCAAAGTGTGATTTTGAGCAATATGGAGTGATTTTGCCCAATCTAGATTCCTTTTTCCCAAGAGCAAACTATGTTATTATCATGCTTATTTGGATTTTCTGGGATTTTCCAGGTCAATGGCCTCTTCACCCACGCCCCCACCACCATCTCTGATTCCATTTCCGTGACCTCGTCCCCTGGGAATGTCACCATCACCCATCGTTCTGGGATGTCCGTCACGATCACTCGTGGTGGGGAGGCAACCATCACCGTGGCCTCGAGTCTGTCCACCCATCTTTGTGCCCCCTGTGGGAATTTCAATGGAAATCCCAGAGATGACCTGAAGCTTCCGGATGGAAGTGATGCCAGGAGCATTGGCGAGGTGGTGGACATGTGGAAATCCCGAGATTTTGCTGGATGGTAATTCCTAATTATTTTACCCCAAAATCCATGGAAATACTGGTTTTCCACCCAGAAATTTTGGAAATAAATTTGATGGGGGAGGGGCTGGGCAGATTCTGGAAGGAATTTTCCAGTTTCTTTGGTTTCATCCGCAGCGACTGAGAAGGGATCCTGCAGGAACAAGCATGGTAAGAGAACTCTTTGCCCAAAAATGGGCTATTCCACACAATATTGGGCCCTCATTTCCCCCAGTAATGAGACTTTTTTCCCAGCAATGAGCCATTTTGCATAATAATTACCATTTTGGCCTACAAATAAACCATCTTTGTCCAATAATAAGCCATTTTACACAAAATCAAATCATATTGCATAATACTGCCCCTATTCTGCATAGTAATTAGCCATTATTTACATCTTAACATACCATTTTGCATAATAATTGCCATTTTTGCCCCCCCCCCCNCAAATATTCTTCCTAAAATGATGCATTTTTCTCTCTGTTCCAGCCACATCTCCCACCAGATTCGTCAGGAAGTTGATGCTCCCATCTATCCTGTCCCATAAGTGGATCCAGCTCTAGTTCCCCACATTTAGGAAAATTCTGGATTTTGCCTCAAATCCATGAAATTTTCCCAGCATTTCCCCAAGTGGATCATCTGTGTGTGGATCCTGATGTCCCAGTGTCACATCCAGCTTCTGAAACCTCCAAAAATACCAAATTTACATCAAAAAGACCTGAATCCCAGTGGTTTTTTCCCCATAAAAATTACATTCCCATCGGATGGTTTTGATACAACAGGCAATAAATGCTTTTAAAGGTTTTTTTTTTGGGGGGTGGATTTGAGGTTTATTTGTTCATTTGGAAGACTGAGGGGACATGATCCAAAAGGGTGAGAAAGTGTGACCCTCAAGTGCGGGGCACTTCAACCCCTAAGTATGGGACACTTTGATCCTTATATGGGGCATTGCAACCCCAAAGTGTGGGACATTCTGACCCCAAAGTATAGGGCACTCTGACCCTCAGATCTTGGGTGATGTGACCCTGCCAAGTGTAGCTTGCTGTGACCCCAAAGTGTGGGGTGATGTTAACCCCAAGTGTGGGGCACCATGGCCCCCAAGTGGGATACATTTTGACCCCAAAATGTGGTGCAGTGTGACCCCAAACTGTGGGATGCTGTGACCCTAGAGCATGTGGTATTGCGACTCCAACATGTGGGGCACTATGACCCTCAGGTCTGGGACAATGTGATCCCCAAGTCTGAGATACAGGGACACCAAGTGTGTGGCACTGTTACCTCCAAGTTTGGGCCACCTGTACACCTATGTGTCTAGCCATGTGACCCCAAAATTCAGGGCACTTTTTCCCCAAAGTGTGGGGCACTGCAACCCCAAAATGTGGGGTACTTCAACCCTCAAGTGTTAGATACTGAGACCCCCCTGTGTGGGTTGTTGTGACCCCAAAGTGTAGGATGTTCGACCCCAAATTGCTACACACTGTGATCCCCAAGTGTGGGGCATCTTGACAACAAAGGATGGGGCAATGTGACCCAAAAGGGTGTGGCACCATAACCCAAAAATGTGGGGAAAAGTTAACTCAAGTGTGGGGCACAATGATCCCAAGTGTGAGACACCGTGACCCCACAGTCTGGGACATTGTGACCCAATGTGGGGCAATGTGACTCTGAAGCATTGGACATTTTGACCCCAAAGTGTGGGGTGTTTTGACCAAAAGTATTGGGCACTGTGATGAAGTGTGGGGTGATCTGACCCCAAAAAATGCCGTGTTTTGCCCTTAAAATGTGGAGCACGGTGACCCTTAAATATGAGGCAATGTGACCCATAAGTGTGGCGTGGTTTTACTCACAAGTGTGGGGTAAAGAGCTCAGATAGGTGGACACTGTTACCCCATTAATTGGGCTACTATGACCCCAAGGTTTACAGTACCTGAACGCACAATTTCAGAGTGTTCTGACCCTGCACTGTTGGACATTGGAACCTCTAAGTGTGTGGACATTTAACCCCCAAGTGTGAGTCACTGCAACCCACTAGAGTTGTGCATTATAACCCCCAAATGTGTCATATTTTGCCCTCAAAATGTGCGTTGTTGCAACTGCAAAGTTCAGGGCACTGTGATCCCGAAGTGTGGGGCCCTATGCCCCACACCAAGCCCTGCCCCACCATTTTCCTCTTCTGCACTGAATTGCCCTTCTTCCCCTTCCCCCTCTTTTACTCATTCCCAGCCTATTCCCACCTGGATTCTTGGCCACCCGTGTTGTGGGGTGGGGATGGCCAATTCCCTCTTTTACCTCCATGGAAGCAGGATATCAGATTCATTGGGACATTCTGAGATTTCCTCACTCTAGCCTCAAAAATAATAACAAATACTAAAAGCTTGGCAAGGGGATCCAAAATTCCCAGAAATTCGGGAGGACATGGCAACATTCCCAGATATTGCAACAATTTGGGTTTTGCCAAGAAAACTTGGAATTATTAAAAGAAAAAAAAGCAGCAGCATAAAGCTGACTTTTAACCATTTTTTGCCTTCCTTCCCCTTCAAAATCCGCAACTTTGTGGGTACTGAATCCAGTTTTGGGGAAAAAGTGGAAAAGTTGGTGTGGGGTTTGTTTCCAAGATTGGGGTTGTGGGCTTGAGGAGGGGCTTGTGGGGGGTTGTTGGGGGTGGCCCAAGGCAGGGGTAGGGGTTTATGGGGGTTTGGACTGACCCAGAGGGAGAGAAGGGCTTGCAGAGAGGCAGACAAGAGAGAAAACTCAGCTGACACATTTCAAATATTGTTTATGTTACTCAAGTACTTCTATATTCAGGCCATTTTCAACCATTATTGCTGCTGTTGTTTTTGCATTTGTTTGCTTGATCTTCCATGACACAACAACCTAAAAGGGTTTTTGTATTCATCTTTGGAGTCAAAGATGGTCACATTTTCCAGAGTTTTGGGCACCTTCATTGTGATTTCTACACGCCAAAGGAGTTTTTTAGTCTGAAAACACATGGTCTGATTTATCTTTTTTGTTTTTATTTTTCCTCAGATTTTTCAAATATTAAAAGTCTTCCATTCACCTGTTTACAATGGTTTCTGAGCCCAGGGAAACCAGAAGTATGAAGGATGTGTCAGAAGCCTTTTTAGGCTGCTTTCTTGTAAGAGGTCAATGGCAATAAATCAAAGTTCAATCAATATTTCGTGTTTTCCTCTGAGAAAAATGTATTTAACTTTTCCTTGTATTTTAATGAAGAAAAGTTTCACTGACACACAGGGCTTGTTTAATAAGTCTTAAATCATTGTTGTTGGATAATTTATTCTGTTTCAAGTATTATTTTTATAATAGAGTCACAAGAGATGCCCAAGACTCTTAGGGAGTAAAAGTTGTTTAAGAGTATTAGAAGAATAAATTAAAACACTTATTTAACAAAACAAAGAAACAATAAAGAAGAAAATTCCCATAAAACAAGACCAGGGAACATGTACATATTCCATGTGGTGTTTTGCCACCTGTTCAAGCCAAATCTGTCAGCAGTTTTCCAGAAGGAAAACCTCTCACACTCAATAATACCATCAATTGTTTCTATACTGAGGAAAAAATGCAATTTCTTTCTCAAAATCAGCAGTCTGAGGAAATACTTATGATTAAATCAGCAAAACAAGTCTTGTTTTGTTTTGTTGTTTAGCTGCCAGGCACCAATTTATTTTACTCCTTGGTTGCAGCTCAATCATTCAAACTTTCTGCAAACAATTAAAAATATCCCATTAACTTCCACTGAGAACCTCATGGGAAAGCAGAAGTGCAGCTTTGTAAAAAAACACAGAAATACAAAAGAAAGTGTGAATCTCTTTGGGTTTGGTTTGTTTATTTTTTTATTATTTTACAGAGAATCTATAAAGTGATAAACCTTTTTGCCTACCTACTTGAAAGACAGGTAGAAGAAAATGTAATACTAGATCATTGAAAATTAATAGTTTCTTCTCTCCCTATACTTGTCAGCTGATATATCCTCACATCCATCAGCCAGGGACTGGTGGTGACAACAATGGGAGCATGCAGGAGGTGGCAGACAGAATCATGGAGTCATAGAATGGTTTGGGTTGGCAGGGACCTTAAAGCTCATCCAGTTTCAGTCCTCTGTCTTGGGCAGGGACACCTTCCTCTAGCCCACGTTGCTCCAAGCCCTGTCCACCCAACCAGCCTTGAACAATTCCAGGGTTGGGGCAGTCACAGTTTCTTTGGTACATCCCCACCCACACAGGGAAGAGTTTCTTTTGTATACTTAACCTAAATTTCCCCTCTTTCAGTTCAAATCCATTACTCCTTGTCTTATTACTGCAGTTCCTGATGAACTGGACCTCAGATTTTNGTCCTCTGTCTTGGGCAGGGACACCTTCCTCTAGCCCACGTTGCTCCAAGCCCTGTCCACCCAACCAGCCTTGAACAATTCCAGGGTTGGGGCAGTCACAGTTTCTTTGGTACATCCCCACCCACACAGGGAAGAGTTTCTTTTGTATACTTAACCTAAATTTCCCCTCTTTCAGTTCAAATCCATTACTCCTTGTCTTATTACTGCAGTTCCTGATGAACTGGACCTCAGATTTTACTGCCTGTCTGTTATTCCTGGGCCCTTTCATCCCTAAAAAGGATTTCTGTGGAACATCCATATATTGTTCCATGACTGCTGGTCTTCTAATTTGTCACAGGTCTGTGTTTTGTTCTAGTATTCAGGTTCCTTAGCTGGGATTTCAATTTTTTAGTGATTCTGTGGCTCCATGCAACCCCACTGTGCTGGGGGAGAGCAGAGCCATAGGAGAAGCAGGGTACTTCCTTTTCATAAACCTGTGCCATGGCACAAGAGAAGTGCTCTTCTTTCAGAACACTTCTATGAACAAAATCAATAAAGATTACTTCTGAACCACAGAAAATTTTCCTCTTTCTGCCACTGGACAACTTTTTATTTAAACTATGCTGATGAGCTCCCTGTCAGGAGTGAAAGAGCTCAGGATTAAATCTGTCTCCAGCCTTGGAGAGTTAATTACTTCTACAACTGTTTTCTGCCTACAAATTCCACAGTACAAATACCTATGATATTTTCCCTCTGTAAAACAAACCACATGTTTACATACATCTTTGTAAATCCCCTTTCTGTGAAAGTGGGCATAATCTAGAAGATTGCATGATATTCCTCATAATATTCATCCACCTCTGGGAAAGAGGAGCAGGTATAAATGTGTAATGGAGCTGGATGGAACAAGATGGGGCCAAACCTTGAAAAAAAGGAGGAAGTGATGGTACTACATTGGAAGTCACTGTGATTTTCATACTGATGAGCCTCAATCCCTTCACAGCTGAGATACTATCACTATGGATGTGCTTTACCCAGAGACAATTCTGCAAATAATGACAGAAATCTGGAAGAGGCTGTGATGTCAGCTGAGCCTGAAACATGAAAAGCCTTCAATCCAGTGAAACTGTGATCACTTGTCAAAACCTCATGCTTTCTACAATTACATCCTTCCTGCTATATGCCAGTAAACCTTTTCCTTCTTCTGCCTCCAGCCCTGGCATAACAGACAGCTGGAAAGGAAGTGAGTGAGACTCAGAATATAATCCTATTGTGTTTTATGAGGTCCTGCACAGTTTTGGAATGCACTTTCAAGCTCTTTGTTTAAGTTTTCAATAATGTGGTCAGACATCAGAGCTGGGAATTACAAATCCAGTACCAGGCAGTTAAGTCAGTGCAGAAGTTCAATGACTGGCTTGCTAATGAAGCAAGAGTGAAGCTGGTGTGCAAGTGAGTTGCGCAAGGGTACAAAGGTGTATCAATAGACATGGTTTGGGCACTGACAATGTTCTCTGAGCCCTAGACTGGGCCCTACATCGGGACAAAGTCATGAGGCCATGCAGATGGGCTGACATATTCTGTGGCAAGATGGGTGTCTGCCTCTCAGGTCCTAAATGCAGAGAAGAAAGGAGGGGAGAGAGAAGAGGGAATACTGTTCAAAAGAAGAATAGGCTACAATTTAAGCTTGGCTTTCACTGTAGAAAAATGCCCTCTGAGGCTTATAAATCAACACTCTGATGTTTTGTAATGAAAACCCCTTTTAGTGCATTTTGCACAGAACAGCATCATGTGACCCTGCTCTCATGAAGGCACAGGGAGCCCCTCCAGGGCTGGTTTAAATGCCAGCTTGTTAAGGTGCTCTCTCAGTTCTTGGATGCAACAGACAGATGTTTAGAGATATTTCAGTCTTTATGCCTCCAGAAGAGACTGAGGAATAGAGTCATAATCCCTGCTAATTTGTAAATTTCTTCCTTTGCCAGTTTAAAAATATCTCAGACTCCCACCTCAAATAATATTTTGCAGGCTGAGCCACCTGTGCCCAGTATCTGTGCTGGGCATGAGGCTGGATACAGCAGGGAGATAGGAAGAGCCAAGGTCACATTCTAATTTTTTTTTTTTAAGTGACATACTGTAAGAACTAATTTTCAAAGATTCTGACTTCAGTTTGCCTTGTGCTCTTAGGTGATTTTGAAAGAACTTCCTGACTAGCAGAACAGGTTCTCTCTCTGTTATGGGTTTGTCTAGGTGTAGGCCTAAATCTGGGCTTTGGATTTTGGGGTAGGCCTGGGGCTGTTGGCTGACTTAAGCTGGGCTAGGCTAGCTGACAGGTGACTTCTTCTAGCCAATGGTATTCCACACCGAATTCCAACATCATCTCAAGTGTAGGAGCTGGTGTGGGAGTGGTTTAGTCAGTTCCTTCACAGCTGTGGTTCCAGGAAGACGCACTGTGCCATCCCAGGAGGGATGGGAGGCCCAGGCCCAGCACTGGCTCACTGCCATGTTATCTTAGGGAAATAAAATGTTTGTTCTTAGTCTTTCTCTTCGTTTGGGTCTGTCTCTGGGGAATTGAGTTCTCCGGAGTGATTTGTAGTTAGAACTGTGGTATTTGTGTTCAGCGGGGAGTGAGGAGATATTTTTTGTTATATCTAACTTGTGTAAGTGTACTATATTGTAGTTTTCTTTTAATTTTCTTTTTTCTGTATAAATACATGTAATTTGTTTGGGTTTAAACCTGTTCTGAGTTTCCAGGGTTTTTTTCGGTTTCTCCCTTTTCTTGGCAGGAGGGGAGGGAGACTGATTCTGTACTGGGCAGTTGGCATTTTGCCAGCTCAACCCAAGACACTTTCCCTGAAAAAGTGGGAATTCTTCTATTTTACTAGAAGGCAAATCAAGTCTCTTCTAGGCTGAGGAATTAGTGTTTGCATCACTTGCCACAGAGGCACCTTGTAAAGTGTTTTAGAGTATGATTAAATTCCCTGCTGCAGCAGAGCCAAGACAGGTATTCAAACAGGCATGTACCAGTCAGTGGGTCACAATTACGTGGGTCGTTCGGCACCTGCAGCTCCTCTGACAGGGGGTGTGTGCTCACACTGCTGCTGTGTTGAGTGAGGCTCTCAGAGTCACTCTGGAGGTTTCATCAGCCCAAGACCCATTCCACTGGGATGACACCTTCTGTCCTCGAGAAGTGATGAGAACATTGCGTTGTTGTCCCTGCAATCAGCTGAGTGCCAAGCACCTGGTGGCAGGGGGAACAATTTCACAGGATCACTAGTGAGAAACTGAGATTACCAACATTTAATGATGGGAATTTCCTAAATGTCAGAGTAGGTGAGAAAAAACCCTGAACCTTCAGTTTCTGCCTCCAGAGACACAGGAATTGCATTTATAACTCTCCTCACAGACTTAGATGTAAGTGTTCTTAAAATAAAATTGTCTTGAAAATTAATTGCACCCAGATTATTCTTTCCACTGCTAAAACAACCAGATTCCTGTATTTTCAAGAAGGCATCTATGTCCTCCAGGAGAAAGGGTGCTGGAAGGACTTTCTTAGCAGCACCGGTGACATAAACATAGTTATCAATATAGATATGATGTGGAAAACGGCACAGAGCAGATTTGAAATAAGAAGTGATCATTCATGTTTGAAATTTTTCTCATATTTAGATGTCCACCTCAGACACAAAATCAAAACATTTCACACCTCTGACCACATGTTTAAGTTCAAAGGGCCCTCAGTTAGTGACATGATAGGGACAAGACTCAAACCTCTAGAGGGATTTATCCAAGGCAGATGTACAGAGCTGTAGGATGCTCAGGAATGCCCATTCTCAGCCCTGTGCTTGCTTTACTAAGAGGACCGTGGCTGTAGGCAAGAGATGAGGTAGCAGTATGTCTATTCCATTACCTGTAGTTTGCCCCACGCCCTCAGACCGGATGGTTTTACCCTAAGAGATGTCCAATTAAGCCATTTTTAGGGTAGGTACACATTTATGATCAGGCTGCCCTCTGAGCTGCGTTATACCATCTCTGTGAGTCTGGCACCAGTGCAAGGCTGAGCAAACCAACAAATCAACCAGAAATACTTCCAGCAGTGCACACTGGCTGTCAGATTCTTAACAGTGGTCTGGTAAAAAAACCCAACATTCTTTTCTTAAAAAACACCAGATAGATTACCTCTAAAAATCTGAGATTATCTGTGTTGATAATCTGTCTCATAATCAAAAGGACAATAAACCTAGGACACTTATGTGTGTTCAGTCCCTTGAAAAGATGAGCTTAAAAAACTCACATGCATCAAATGAGATGTTCTGCTTGCTAGTTCAGGTGCAAGTATCTATGAAAAGTGAGGTGCTTGTACCACTGAAAGCCTTGCAGGTCAGAGTAACTTCTCTTTGCAGTGCCTTGGACACTTCAAAAGAGTCACAGCAACATCTTTTCTTCACTTCCCTTTTTCCTCAGAGACAGGAGTTATGAATCATCATAAGAATATAAACTTCTTTTCCTACCAATCAATTTTGGATCACCCTCAGAATAATTTTATCAGTCCACAGCAACTCATATAGGACTTAATTTAGTCACAGATCCAAAACCTATGGAGATAAATCTTCTTAAACTTGGCAGGCATTTAGATAGGACCTTGAAGGATTAATCTCACCTATCTCTCTCCCCTCACACAGTGGAGCTAAATTAATGTGTTCAGAGACTTTGTATTTGCTGGTTTTCAGTTGTTTGTCTGAGCATTGTGCTGTGCTTCACCCTTTTGACTGGAACAAAAGGTAAGTGGGGTTAAGTTTCTGTGCCGTCTACACATTTTACTCCTTATTCCAGATAAAGGAAATGAGGATGCCTGTCTGCCTGACACAGAGGGTGATTTGCACATCTGTTCCAACTGAAACACAAAAGATATACAGTTGCAAAGCACATGCCCAAATAATTAAAACGTGACATAGTTAAAGCAGTTGGCTGATAGCAAAGAGACACTATGGCACTACAAGGTGCTCAACACTGTAGAGCTATACCCCAAAGAGATTATATGCAAGGAAAAGGTGCCCTTTTGGCAGTGCAACCTTGCTCAGGATGCAAAGTAGATTTAATTAAAACTCACAGATAATATTATCTCATATTAACCATATTACTTTTCCAGAAGCTTTTCAGTAACAAGCTGTATTATGGTGTCTCAGCCACTTTTCTCCACCCAAGTAGCCTTTAACTTTGATGGCTATGTAGGGAAATAAATGAGCTTATGGACATAAAAGATTTCCTTTAGGTCTGAAAATGATTAAGAGAGGTCTTAATGTGACTTAATGGGAAATTTAAAAAAACCCAAAACAAACAACAAAACCAACAAAACAAAAAAAACCAAACAAACAAAAAAACCCCAACCAACAAAAAAAAAAATTAAAAAAAGGAAAAAAAAAGAGGGAGATTAGAGATCTGCTTTATTGTCCCAGAAAGGGCACAGTTAATGAAAGCTAAAAAGTAAAATCTTCTGAAAAGGTGTAAGGAAATGTTTGATTTTTTTAATACAGAGAGAGTGATATTCACGGTAAGTCCACATGACAAATTATATTCATGTCTTATCACACTTAATGAGATCGGAAGTGCCATGAGAGGACAAGTCAATGCAAAACCACAGGTGACCCTGCTGCTGACAGTCTTAGCAGATGCAGAAAATGAATTAATGCCACGTAAGTCCCTGTAGAAATGCTTCAGGGGCCTGCTTAATGCTTAATGTTTAATGCCATCGTGGCCTGGTAAAAATAAATCAGCATTAATTCTGTTAAGGAAAAATCTCCTTTCTCTTGAAGAGTGAAACTGGGAGGCCTGCTCCAGGCAGTGGGGAAAAAGAAGAAATGCCACTCAAAGAACAACCAAAGAATTCCTCAGTGAAGCCATGTGGTCAAACAAACTGCAGCAACAGCAAGCACACTAATGAAGCAAGATGTGTGCAAAATCAGCAGTCAACAGATGCAAGTTTCATTCTTTACTCAAGAGGAATTAAGCAACAAACAAAATCACTGTATGAGGGCAGTTCAAGCAGCAGTCCATTAGAGCTCATTGGAAGATTATTCAAATGTTTCTCCTAGGAAGGAGGCATCCTAGTATGTTTTTTTGAAGACTAAATCACATGATGCAGGAGGAAACCAAGATGCAAGCCAGGTAAGGACAAAAGGGCTCTCTCTTTCCACCACCACGTGCCCAGGAACACCAATTTGCCAAAAGAGCAGTGCCACTGGTGCAGGACAACAGATCGTTTTCTCACACACTCACGGACTCCCTGAAATGTCTGCAATCAAGGCCATCAAGCAGTGCCAAAAATATCACGTGTGCCCCAACGACTCTCATCTTTATTGCACGCACCTGTTGAACTGGCATTAAACTGTGGCACAGACATTGTGATGCAGAACACATGCCAATGGTTCAGCTCTATAGCAGATGGTGTAGCCTGGTTAAGCATGGAAATGGAAAGGAAAAAAGGGCCAGGAACTGCTGAGAGGCAACGAAACAGAAAGTGGGCTGGATTAGCCTCTGGGACTTTATACAGGATGGCACATGTAGTAGAGAAACTATCTAAAGAGGAGCAACCTAAGCCAAACTGCCTCATATTTGCCCCAAGTTAGAGATACAAGCATGGCTCCCATGTCTCAGAACTACTGGGTTTGTGTCCATGGCCATGTCTAGACGGTTAATGAATATCCAATCATGCCAGAGAAGCAAACCACATAATTCTTCAGCCTGCTCTTTTGACCCTGCAAAGGGAAATGGCCATTTCTTTACCAGTTGCATCATAAAAGCCAAATCATTGCCCTTGTCCTGTGTGTACCAATCTATTTTTTGTCTCTTTGAAATATCTGCAATTTTCTTTGTGATTGTGACTGTATTCAGAGGCCAGGAACCTTTGACTGCCACCAAAGCATCACATTCAGGCAGCCTTAGAACACAGCTCTCAGTCAGATTTTGTCTAGTAAAACCAAGGGCCGTAGCAACTCTGCCATCAAATGCATTTCAAAGCAACCTAACATTGCTGATTTAACCAAAACAAGTGTATAGAATGTACTAATCTTTCACTTGGAGCTGGTACACACTGAATGGAGCAGCTGTGATCTTGTGTAGTTTTTGTGTCATGGAGTGTATTCTAGTGATGTTGTGTTAAGCATAAAGAAGAAGGAAAGAAAGATAAAAGCAGTTTATGCATAAGACTAAGCAATTGGGACCTCTAAAATAGCCTTTTTATAGCAGTGCTCTAAGGGTTCTTTTTCTTGAAAGCAGGAGACAAGTCAGCACAGGCTGAAATCACTGGCCCAGCAAACATGTGGGACACCCTGTCAATAAAATTATCTTTTCTTCAGGGGTGCATGGACAGTTCAGCAACAGCAACAGAAAAGGCAATGGAAATCCAGTGCTCTGTGCATAAATTTTATGTTCAGCGGACCAAAGGGAGAAGATTGAGTCACACAGATGCTACTGATCTGCAGAGCTGTTCCATTTTCAGATCTTTCTTATGAATAACTTGCTGTCACTTTCAAATGATGGACCAAGTCTGTGACTGAAGAACATGAACAATACCAAACCTGTGTGAAGTAACCATTCTTTTCCAGCTCAAATGTCCCTTCAGTCCCTATTTTCTTATTATCCTACAAAATGGAGTATTCCATTTCAAGTAAAGTGTTTCCTGTGTGCTGCATTGTTTTCTGATAAAAATGGAAATACAATCTTCAATCACAATAGAAATATTTTGAAGATGTATTTGAGGACCGAAAAAAAACCCCAACCCCCCAATGTTTTCTTTATCCCATAGGCATCTGAAGCATCTGCTGGCAATAGAAATGGAAAAATTTGCAAAATTCAGTATAAAAAGGACTGTCCTACAATTCTCTATGTATGGAGAAGTTGAAACCATTGGAGAAATTTTATCAAAATTCTATTTTCAAGTCTTGTAATTTATTATTATACTTACCAAGAAAAATCTATTTTCAAGACTTGTTATTTATTTTGATATTTACCAAGAATAAGGTGCTTGACTCTTAAGCCTATTGCACTCCTTTCTATGTGTAACAAGCTCACTAGGAGAGTAGACATTTTGTAATTTTCAGGATAAAAGAGAACCAATAATTACACAATTTATTGAAAGCTAATAAATATACTGCTCTGATGTTTTGTGCATCATGTCTGTAATTATTAAAAAGCAGCAAATTCCATATGCCCTTCTTAGAATGGTAAAGAGGGCTACATACTTAAAAAAGCAATATTTTCCATTGAAATCCTAGACCCTTTCCATTTTTGCCATGTGTGGTTGATTTTACTTATATAGGAAATGTTCTCTCTTAAGTGTTTGTATTTTATTTTTCCATAAATTGTGTGGGAAATAGCTGCTCTTTATAAAAAAAAAAAGTTGAACTAGGAAAATATTTAGTCAGAAATGTGGGGGTTTTTTTGTTTTGGTTTTATTTTTCATTATTGACACGTGTAATATTTTATTTATTATACTTAAGTTTCAAGAGAGGCAAAATTTCCACTTTGGGAACAAACCAAAACCAGAGTAATCTGTCTTTGGGTAATCAAACATATATATATATTTGTGCGTGTGCGTGTGTGTGTGTGTGTGTTTATATGTGTGTATATATATATATTGCCAACAATAGCTAATAGTAAATGTTTCCAAGAATTTAAGTGCTGTGAAATAAAAAGTTTTGTGAACTTGGGGTATTTTTACAGAGTGAAATGATGCTCACAAGGAGTTTCTAAACAGACTGACATCAACCAGATACTCGAAACACAGGATTTAAAAATTACAAAGCAATCATCCATAAGCACAGAGGGACCTGAACTGGAAGGCTTGGCTTGGGTCTAAAGGCATGTGGGAAAGCCCTGAAGGAAGGCAGGAGAAAAGAGATCCCAGGAGACAGATGAGAGGAGACAGGAATGGTACTATCTTCAGTGATCTCCATGTTAGGAAGCACTTCTGTGACTCCTGGCAAAATTATTGCAAAGTGCAGCCATCTCTGAAGTTTGTTTTTGTGTTATATTGAGCACTGAAACTCACATTTAGTCTTCCAAGTATAGCACATGGCACGTAGATAACCTTTTTTACCCAATTACTGGGAAAGAAACTATAGCAGAATGCAAATATTTTCATAAAACCCAAGAGAGTGAACGGCATTTAATTCAAAATCCATCAAGTATCTCACGCAAAACTTGGAGCTGAACATATACTTTACTTTCCCACTGAACAGCATCCCAGCTTTTTCCTTCGATTTGCATGGACTACACCCAGCCAAGTGCTCAGGATGTGCTTGGTGATTTCAGTGTGCATGAACTATGGCTTTAAACAGACAGAGAACATCTCCCAGACTGTGTCATCTCAAATTTTCTGCCATTGCAGGTGAGACCCTTTCTGTTGGTTGCCTGTTAAGCCACACCAGGTGACATCTTTTCTTGTCCCCCAAAAATATAAACTGTGAGAACTCAAAGCATGCAGGTCAAGTGGGTGTTTACAGGCAGCCCAAGATGTGAAAAATCATGCCATATATTCTGAACAGTTATATTTTGTGTCGTTGATGGTGTCACTGTCTGTGAATCTCCTCCATCTCCCTTGATTTCTGCTCCTATAGCTACAGGAAAACCTTTGTTTTCCCCTAATATGATGATTATTAACAACCAAAAAGGTCTGCAAACACAAGTCTCTGGCAAAAACACTGTTTTAAGTACAAATCACACTGTAACCCCAGCAGACAGATTCTGTAAGAACCGATGTCATGATACTACTGATGAAAAATAAAACCTTAAATTTTGGCAGTTATTTTCCATAATGAAAGTAATCTTCTGCCTTTTATGACACAAGTTGCACTGAGGCAATTTACTGACTATTGGAAAGTAAGCAAATAGGTGTAACCAGGTTACTTTGCAATGGCGACGATGTGTGAATTGCATGAAATCAAGCTCCAAAGATGCACTTTTGCTATTGTTTATGCAATTCCCAAGGAGGATCCACTTTGGCCCCTGAACACCCCATTTATGCTGCTAGCTTTGCTCTTGGTGGGAGCAGGGACTGCTCTGAGGAACTCCTAGTGTCTCACACAACCTCCCTCCCTGACATGGGCTGATGAGGCAGCAAGTTCTTCCCTGCCTGGGCACCAGCAGGTACGAAGTAAGAATGAGGTACCTGCGTGATCCAAAGAGGCCAAACCAACCTGGGCAACACTAACACAGGAGACATGGCATGTTAAGTTTGCTTTCCTCCAAAAAATGAGATTAAAATTTTGTGCTGAGCTCTCACACAAATCGCAACAACTTTTTTGAAAAGGAATGTTGTCCCTGTTGCTCTTTGACTGTATGAACACATTGGGAATTCAAAGATCCCATCAGTATGTGCAGTCATGGCAACTGAAGAAAGAAATTTGGTATATTTATAGGAGGAAAATAACCTTATCAACACTTTGCCTGCCTTTACAAATTGTATTTAAAGGTCAGTAGGCCAGAAAAATACTTTAGAATATATTTAGCTTAGAAACCTTTGCAAATCGTGTGTAGTAATTTATAAATGAAACTATAAATGTCTGAAAACTCTCTGTAATGACTCCCTTAGCAAACACAATTTTTGTCCTTTGTGCACATTCAGGATGGGGAAATGTAAATTTCCTCAGAATTTGCTTTGTACCTCATTTAACCATCATATATCTACACACTGCCATAGAGTGTAACTTTCTCCCTGGGGTTTTGGAAGCTCAGACTCGCATTTAGACTGAGTATACATTAATAAAAATTGCAAAACAGACACATAAAGAAAAAAGGCAGAGATCAATAGCAAATGGATATGCAGGTCACTCAATTAAGTTCCCATGAATGGTGCAAGGAAAATAAAAAAATTTAAAAAATAAAAAAAAATCCAAAATAAAATAAAAAAACCCAACAAACCAAAACAAAAACCTGCATTCTGAGTGTTGGAGGTAAGAACTGAACACAGAAAAAAAAAAAAAAAGGATAAATTAAGTAGACACAGGGGATGAAGGAACTAGTTCAGAGTCTCCATTGGCTTGGCCCCTTCATCCACAGGTACAGGGGTTTAACAGTTGTGAGTGAACAGGTGAACATCCTGTTGTGGATTCTGGAGTCTGGTCTTTGGTCTGCACAGAGTCTCTGTGACTCACAACTAAGTGTGCTCCCAAATAACCTGACCAAGGAGTATTTGAAACAGAAACAATTATCTTCATTTGAAAATTTAAGGAAAGTTTCAGGGCAGACAGTTTCATAGGAAATAATTCTGCTGTGTCACAGAGGTTATTTGCTGTATCAGAAATGCCATTGTGCATAGGGGAGGGAAAAGGGGCACAGAGGCAGCTGGTGCCACTTGGCAAAC
>VWZD01002569.1:82466-96004 GCA_013396695.1 Sakesphorus luctuosus
ATAGCATGTAAGCAGAGCACATTAAAAGGCAGAGTGTCTCACGACATAAAGGTGACTCTGTTTACATTACCATTTCAGCCTCTCATTCACAATTGCAGTGTAAATCCAATGCTGACTGTGAACACTCCACATTTGAAAACCTAATGAATATAAACAGTAACCAAATGTCTCTGAAGAAATACTTAAAATACAAATTTTTTATCCTTCCATAAACAAGTCATTTAGATAACCATAATGGCTTTTCTTTTACAATTTGCATCTTTCTAGCAAGGCAATGGCTTGAGAACTGATTATCTGCATTGCCTTCTCATGTACAGAGCCACTGCTGATCATGGGGAAACCTTATACACTGGAGGTTGTTTTTTTTCCCTGACCTTTTTTGGGGAAAATAAAAATAAAGATCCATATTTACCAAGTCTTCATTTAATGATCTCTGCCTCTGTACACTGCATAAAGTATTCAGCATGAAATAGAAAGCACAATATTTAATGGCAATCTTTTGAAAACTACACATTTCCCATAGCTCCCTAACACACTAAATTGTTTTTGGGGTTTTTTTCTGGGTGGGAGCAGATTGCTCTCAGAAAGAGAAAACTGCAATCTGTCCCCTGGCATTTTCATGACTCATAGGGCTTGATTTGAACTGCCAAAATGGCTGGAGCTTTTTGAGGAGGTAAAAAGAAACACTGATCTGGGCTGAATGCTTGCAAACACCCATGGAATAAATGCAGCTTAGCTAACCTTATTGAATAGCTATGAAAACATATTACATTTTACATAGAAAAACTTAGGCTTTGTTCTTAATAGGAACCTAATCAGGTAGCTAATAAAACTGGCTTAACGTTCAGGTATTCATAAACAAAACAACAGCTCTCACACTGTGCAGAGAGACAGTGGATGTTAAATCTGCAGGCACTGCTGGTCCCCTGTATTTCGCATTATTGTGAATGATCGTCCAAAATACCTTGTACAGAAAGAAACAGTTGTTACAGACTGAAAAGTGGGGTCAGCCTGATTGGAGAAATGTCCCATTAGTTAATTAAGATCCTTTTAAATTCTTCATCAGAACAAACATCCTCAGAAACCATGGAAACCCTTGTTACTAATAACACTATGTTTGCCTCCTGCCTCATGCCCTCATGGTGCCTCATTCTTCCTCCTGGTCTCATTAATTTACATTTGCTTTCTACTCTTCCTCTTTTTAAATCCACAGATGCATAAAGCAGATATCTTATCATCATATTTTCCATGTTTTAAATTAATAAGTAATTATTTTTAACACAGAAAATTGTAATGGGAGTAAGTCATTGGGAGTAGACCTTCAACCTCAGTGGTGGTTGGACCTGAAGATATGGAGCTGCAGCAGCCTCACACCTGTCAGGATACTGCATTCAACAGTTCCAACAGAATTTACATGTTTGGGAGATGATAAAAATAATCCTCAAGTCCTCATTTTTACAGCAAGAGACTGATAAAAGAGTGAGCTTTGCTTCATGAATTTTCTAGAGGGAACTTCCCCTCACCTGACCAGAACTCTAAAATGCCTAGTAGCAGAGGCAGCTGAACCTCCTGCTTAACCTCCTGCTTCAGTCTGGGAACTGTAATGGATGCTGAAGACTCCCAGGAAAGCGAACCTCTTGGAAAAGATTCTGGAAATTGGTATTGGAAAAATAAATGCATTCATCAAGAAACTAATTCCTTCAAATAACTTCCAAAATCCTACCAGACTTGAAACAAGAAACTTGCCAAGAAGAAGCAAGAAAAATCAGTAGATTAGGAGGGAATGGATAGAGATGAAACTCCTGCACTAGAAGGATAATCATATTTTTGCCAAAAGCATAATGTAGAAGATGAACAGATAGGAAATGGTGACGGCTTCTCTCAGTGCAGAAAACTCTTCTACAGAGAAGAACCAGCTGTGAGGAATTAGATCTGACCAAGACTGTGTGTGCTTTATCAGCAGTGAGCACAGATCTGATGCAGTGGTGAACAGTGGAGAGGGATGAACAGTTCTGGCAAGTGTTGAATCAAATCCCTCCTCCTGATTTCTCAGGAAAACCTATTTCTCAACTGCACAAACAAAAATGACACATGCTGCCAGCTCATTCCTTTCTGCTCACAGCTGGGCTGTCCTCTGTGAGAGGGGCTCTTGAAGGGTAGGGAATAAAAAGTCTTTAACATATATCTGTTGTCACAAATGAAAATGTTTTTCTCTTATGCCTGTTTTCTCTATCCATGCATCTTCACACAGGGAAGATTCCAGCATGGGCAGATGACAAGTTTTCTGGAGAATCGCTCTGAAATTACTCTAGAACTGGCAAAACACTCACACAACTTTAGTCTTTTATGAAAGGCCTAAGCCCATGATCCCAAATCAGCCAAATTTCCCTGTTCCTGAAAGGTGGTGGGTAGGGAAGGAGCACAGAGGAGAGGGAGATCTGCTTGTGTACAGATGCAAGGTTTTACAACAGGGGCACTTACAGCCAGTGGGACCAAAGCTGGCAGTTTCTCCAAACACTTTTATCATTTGATTGGGAGCTTTTTCAACACCTGATTAAAAGGAAATAAATAAATAAATAAATAAATGACTTAATGTTGGCTTAATAGGTTAGTATATATCTTCTTGGAGCAATTCACTTCCAATGTAAGATTTAATCCAAGGGATAGAAAATATTATCCAAACTGTCCTCACACACTGAAACTCAGTGCCCCATTTTTTTTTTATTTTTTAGCTACCTTGAATACTTACTGATAAAGATCCACAGTGGAGAGATACTGGACTCACAAACGGATTTATTTACCTCTCCTTTTGAGCAGTATTTTGCCAAATCACCATGGAACATAGAAGCTGGCAGATTCTTATGTCTATCCAAGTTGACAAACATAATATAAAACAGTAGAAATAAACAAATCAAAAATTGCTTAAAACGTTGTTTTGCACACAAAGCAGATTCATGAAAAAGCATCATTTCATTGAATCAGGAAAGACTAAATACCACAGGATTTCAGATGACAAAGAAGAGCTATGACAGAACCATACAGCCTCTGGGAAGACCAAGGCAAGGCTCTACACCTGTGAGGAAGAGACGTATGTGGTCATTTTCCTGCTGTCACTTTTTATCCCTCTCCCCACTATTGTTTCTAAGACATGTCTGAATTAAATGTTTCTGCTTTGGTTTCCCCTTCCCATTCTCTTATCTGTTGTAGATCCCTCTTACTACCCCTGCAGATCACAGTTCCATCATGGTCTTCTCTGCAGCAGCTTTCAGAAAACTCAAAGGTTTTTACAGCAATCTGGGACTATCCCAGCCCTTGCTGAAAATCCTTTGTGCAACATCAGGAAAACCAGAAAATAATAATAATAAAAAAAAACTAGACAAAGAAAATAAAAAAGTAAATACACACATCCCCTGACAACGAAGTAGAAGATATGCCAGCAAGCAAGCCTGTGACAGAGGTTGTTCTGCCAGGGACCCCCTGGCATGGAAAGAGGATGCAGATGCAGAAAAAGGCCAGCATTATCTTCTCCTTGGTGTCAAATGTCCTGTGGCACCATTTGGTCCTGAGATAGGAATAGTCTCATTTGCTCAGCAGTCTTCAATCCTCTAAACCCCCTCTGGTTTACAGCTCTTTTGTGCAATAGCTATCTTGCCTAACATGTTTGGTTACTAATTTCACAGGAATGGACCTCTGGGGCCACAATGTCTAGCCCATAAACCCAGACCTGACACTTGGCTTTCCATTTGGGTCACTCTAGCAAATCATTTCCTGTTCAAGGGCTGAGCAGCAACATTATTTCACAGTGACTAATATGCAAAAAGATGTTTTCAATATAGTAGCTAGTGAAGAGGTGGGCAAAATCACCTGTGTTATATTGATCAAAGGCCATTTTTTTCTGTCTGGCTACATTTAAATAAGATAAATATTTTATCTGAATAAAGATAAGATGATGAAGATGCACAACAACTAGAGATAAAACAGCTGTGTAACTCCACATATTTCTACAGCTGTCCAGCAAAGCACAGCACAATGGTCATGTATGGCAATATCAAACCAGATGATTCTAAAAAC
This sequence comes from Sakesphorus luctuosus, assembly GCA_013396695.1. NCBI lineage: Eukaryota > Metazoa > Chordata > Aves > Passeriformes > Thamnophilidae > Sakesphorus > Sakesphorus luctuosus. The sequence continues at coordinate 86,538 of VWZD01002569.1, forward strand.
TATTTATGGCTTCCTGCAAAACGCAGGAACACCCCTGTTCAGGCCAAAAACCTCACCCATAAAACACAATCAGACAGGGGTTGCCATGTCTGCAGGTCCCTGTAAAAAAGTGCAAAGAAATTTCTGTGTGCCCCTGGAATGTGGCAGGTGGACAAATTGACTAAGATTTGTGTTTACATCCCTTTGGAAGTCAGAGATTTCTGCCTCTGAAAACTGTTACCAGGTGCTCTGTAGGGTTTCTGTGGTTTGCCTGAACCACCAAGCAGAACGGGGCCTCACCTGCAGATCCTGTGTGGGGTTTGCTGCCTGATGATTGGACATGAATCCTGCAGCAGAGACGTGGGGAGAAGCAAGGCAGAGGGACCACAGAGGGGTGAAATCCTGCTTGTTCTTCCCAAGCTGTGCCAGACAAGACTTGGCTCTTGGAACAAGGAAAATGTATTTATTTTTTTGCAGAGCTTGTCATATGAAGGATCAAGAGTGACAGTGAACCTCTTGTTGCTATTCCATGTCTCCTCAGAGACCTTTAACGTCAACATATTAATACCAACACAAATTCCCAAGGCCTGTGCAGTGCTCAGCCTGAGGGAGAGCAGGAGCCTGAGCTGTTCAGGCAGCCTCTCATCAAGTGTCTGTGTTTGTACCTTTTTTGCCTGGTGACCTAGGAGCTTGTCAAGTCAAATGGGACTAGAAGATCTGGCTCTCACATAGATTCAGCTCCCTAAAATATTTTGACATCGGAAGGTCAGGTAGAGAGGAAATGGTCTATCAGTGCTCACTCCCAGCGAAACTCAGAGCTCAAAATTTGTCCAATTTCATCAGCCATTGTACACAGATGTGTGAAAAACCTTGTTTCACTACCTCAACTTCCCACAGAGCAACATGCCTCATTATACATTTGTAACAACAAAAAAAGAGTGCCTTTTAGTCCAGCAAAAACATAGCAAAATTTTTTGAAGTTCTTTCCTGTTGGCATAAATACAAGCTCAATTCTCAACAACTCTTCATGGTCAGGTGTGTGAGAAAGAAGTGAACATTTCTAAACTGGGACTTTTTGTAGAGCCTGTGCTACAGTTTACTGGCTATTATCCTTGGAAGAGTTGTCACAGGGAGATTTTTTAAGAAGGTCATTCTGTCTCCCCAGACCTTTAGCGAAATTAAAGACAGGCTTTGTATCAGTGTAAACTGATTTGGATTTTCTGCTACATGACCTCAGAGATGATTATGGCAGCAAGAGTTCATCAGAGCTCTCACTTTTTACTCCACAGCAAGAGGCCAGGATGATGTCCCACGGGTGCCTGTTCCTAGGACTCAAAGGGCTTCTAGGAGAACAAAGAACTCGTTGGAATCATTCACTGGAAAAAGCTGACTTATCCAAAGCAAAACCTGTGTTGGCTTTCTTGCTGAACGTTTTTGAAGGCCAGACTCAAAGAGTCTCAGCTGTTCCTAAAACACCTCTCTTAACACTTTCTGGATACATACTCCTACATATTTCATCCTAATTCATCATTAGTTTTTTCTTACCACACTTCAATAAAAATAAAGCAATCCTGTGGTTTATTTTTTGCATTCAAGGTGAATTTTGAAACAATAGAGGGTAACAGCCTTTTATTCAGCACTCAATAAAAAGTTCAGAGGTTGAAGAGTTTTGTGATACAGAATTTCTACCCTATATACCATTCTCCCTTCACCTAGTAGATGAATGGAAAAGAAAGAACATTTCCTCAAATTTTACCTCCCATTTTAGCCAGATTTTAGATAGGACTATTTTCTCTAATGAGTTATCTTTGAGCCTCATGGCCTGCATCTCCCACTCACATTCTCAAGTGGAAGAAAACTTAGCAGTGATGGTGACAAGTTTCATTTCTTTGTGAAAGGATCTTCTGACTAATTCCTTTCCTGGAATTCATAAGACCCAAGTATTTCCCTACCTCTGTTTAATTTTACTGACACACAGATTGAGTTCCCATTTGCAGACAGATTGTGTTGGGCACTGCAAAAGCATTAGACCACTGCACCTGTAACTAAAACCCTATATTCTGTGGATTGCTTCCTGGAATATTCATATCTTGGTGTCAAACAATCCTGGAAAGATTAAATTATGAAAATTTGGTGATTCCTTCAAAATTCAATAGTAGTGTTAGCTCGTGACCCATTACTGTTTTGTTTAGAAGCTGGCATAAAACACAAGTTATTGCCGTGAAATATAGACATTGCCACAAATACCCGACAAAGAGCTACCAAATTTTGGGTCACTGTGTGAGCTCAGAGTTTGCACCCTGGGCCACCTTCACTTCTTTCAACATCTCTGCTGTCTGAAAATAGTAACTCCCACTTTTCATATACTGAGTATTGTTCTGATTCAAAATGAAGGGACATCATATGTCTGCTTAACTACTTCCAGAATTTGAGAAAAATTTAGGATGAGATGCTCAGAGAAACAGCTACTATGACTGTGTTTTCCAGATACCTGGTAACACAAATTCAATTTAATAGAATAGGTAAAATTTGAGATTGAATGTTCCTTTTTTAATTCTCCAAAGAAGTGGAAAAAGCCTGATTCCTGGTTTAAAAGAGTGTAGTAAAAATAGGCTGCATTTTTTCATTTTCTTCCTTTAGTTTCACTACAATAGTTCACTCATACACCACTGAATGCTACCACCCTTGCTTGAAGTTTTGTGAGCAAAATATCTATAATAAGTGCATCTCTCATCTCAGCATTAGGCACATTTGTGTCTTATCGAGATTTGAACAGAGTTGTCTGTGACACAGAAAATAAACCAGACAGCAACATCACAGTTGTCATGTTGTGAGGACGAGGATGGGGCATTCTTAAGGATATATCCTAAGATTTTTAGGGCACTTTTAGATCAGTATATTCTGCATCCTGAATATTAGCTGCATGAGACCAGTAAACTGGTGGACAGCGGGGATGGAAAAGATCTACTGTGGGACACCAATCACACTGTCAGCCTCCAACAGCATTTGAACTTCTCTTTTAAGTCAAACTCTAAAATGTTACACTTCAGGCTTTTTGCAAACTTTGGAACACATCTTGCCTGTTTTTAAAGGGTGGCAATGTCTCACAACCCCTGTATTTACACTTTCAATGCAAATATTTTGCTCCATCAAACTTCCACATGGTTCACTTTCTCTGTCCTGTAAAACTTACTTCTGTGAAGAGCAAAAAATGTAGCTAGACCAAGATTAAGGACAATGCTGTTAAAGTGCACAGAACTGAGCCTTCTTACCTGCAAACCCACCAATCAACCAAAGCAACCCATAACACTGAGGTTGAAAACAAGATCTGATACAGGCCTGCCCTGAAGCAGCTGATAATCTGGCCAAAGACAGAACTGGAAATAATGTCACATCCTGTACCCAGAGCCCTCACAAGAAAAAAAAGGAGCAGGGCTGAAAAACAGATAGCATGGATCAACCAAGGAGTTGGCTTAAATGCAGCTTCTGTGCTAATGGATGAGATACAGGGTCAGGGATCATGTGTAAATGTCCAAGTAAAGGCTTGTCAAGGCCAGTTAGCATCCTTTGGGGCCTGGCACAGATCTGCTGAGGGTCATTCTGCCTCTTCTTTGTGTTTCATTTATGTGAACAGTAAACCTTACTGTCCTTCACTACAGTGCTTTCCATTATATTTAAGCCCTTCTATCTCAGAAAAACCCCAAACTTCTCATTACTAGTGTTACTGTGATGTTTCAATTTCAGTGAAAATTTTGTTGAGAGTTTATTGGAACGTTCAGAGATAAAATGAGAAAACATTATTAAAAAGTGTTTATTTTAAAAAAATACCATACAATCCAAGGCTGGCAACCCTGGACATTTTCCAAGTTGCTGCAATAACACCATTTTCCATACAAATACACTTACTAAATGAGTGTCTGTTAAATGTTGTTAAGAGTGGTACTGGATGCTCAAAAAACCCCAGGAGACAAAATAAGCAGGTGTCTGATTTCTAATTACAATCTACTAAGGAAGCAGAAAAAAGATTTAGGTAGTCTGACTGTGCATTTAATGAATTTATGGTCATTTTAAGTAGCAATATCAGATGAATTATCCTCCCACTCTGCCTCATCCATACCTTAAATCAGCTTGTACTGCGGTCTTCTAGACAACAGTTTATTATGGAAATAATGTGTAACGGTCACTCCATTTAGGATGTAAGAAAGTTCTGATTGTTTTAATCTTGCCAGTCAAAATCCAGGCCTGCTGGAAGGAAGTAATCCCTTTTCATAATATTATTGTTATATCAACCACACTGTCTTAGGAAAGGTACTGGATAGACAAGTACAATAGGGTAAAACTTGTCTTTATGTGTCTGTCTAAATAAAAAAAGGAGGACTGAGTTCTTCTCTTTCCTGCAGAGAAGAGGAGCTGGATGGATTATGTGTGACAAAACATCTGTAATCATTAGCTGTTTTTCATATTCTGAGGACCCTGGTGGATTCAGAATTTGCCAAACATGTTCTTCACTACTCCCTGCTCTGGAAAACAGAAAATTGCAAAAAACATGTCCAATTCCTCACCAGAGAAAGTTTCTTCAAGCTCTGACTTCTTCTCTGGGAATGATCTTCTTGTCAGATCATGTAAAAGACAACTCTTCACACCATAGTAATTGTACAAGAGGGCCCAGGTGTAAAGCAAAACAGATTTACCTGAGAGGTTTTGCTTATTGTGGTGCTAAAACTAGTGCCTGGTCCTTATTTCCCTCCCAGTTGTGCTCTGCGGCCTTGGAACAGAGAAGCCCCTCTGGAACCACCATGCTGGCTGTGTTGGGCTGACAGTGGGAAGCATCAGCACAGGGGTCCCTGTTCCAGAGACTCTAATACTGGAGCTCAAGTCAGTTTGTCACACATGATCCATCCCACTCCTCCACTCTGCAGGAAAAGAGAACCTTAGCACTTTTTCCAGTAATTTTTCCTGGTTCTGCTGGTTTCAGTGACAGTGTGGTCTTTGCTCTCCATACCCATTATGAAATCCACGATGAAGGAGGCAGGTCCTGCCTTATACTGAGAAGATCTGGGGGGAAGTCTCTATTAATTCTCTTTCAGACAAATTGCATGACACTACACTCTCATTTTAAAGAGGGTGTTTGCAGAAGTAAATTGCTTCTTCAGCAACCATTTCCAAGGGAATTACTGTGGGAACAAAGCAGTATCACAAGGATAAGACGGGAAATTTGTGGGTCCCCTTAGCAACTCCCTTTGGCATATCTGAATCTGAAGCACCTGCCATCCATCCATCCATCCATCCATCCATCCATCCATCCATCCATCCATCCATCCATCCAGATGTTTGTTTATGTCCTGACTTCAGCAGACTTTGCCCACTCAGTGACATGCTGTGGTACATCGCGATGAAGGATGTCATGATTGCCGAGAAGCAGTGCTGGAGGAAAAGGCCTTTGTGTTTCTCGTGGGATCCAGGGAGTGACACCAGTCTTGGGCTGCTTGAAAGCAGCTGGATTTTGATGCCATAACTGAAGATCAAAATTGTCAAGTCTTCTAAAATTCAAATTTGGGTGTTTACAAAAGTGAGCCTTGCAGTAATGTCCCCACTGTCCTGCCCTCTCTACAACTGGATGTTGCCATGGCTCCAGTGCACCTGGAGGTGTCCTGCAGGAAGGAAATTTTAATGGAGAAGGGGAAACCACAACTAACCTTTTGATTTACCTTTTTTTGTTCTATTTCTTTACTAATGTCTATGACCTTCTACCAACTGTCAGACTGTCTAAATTGCATTTCTGTTGCTGATGTTAACAGCTTCATCTTTCATGCTAAATTCAGTGTCTTATAATGAAATGCTGGCAAAATTCTTTGCTTCCTCATTTAGCACTTGCTCGTTCCTGCTCCACAGCTACTCGCTCTGGCTTCTGTGCACTGTCACCCTCATTGAGATTCTGTTGCGCTTCCCACTTTCTCATGAAAACGTCAAATCCTTGCACTTTCTCCAGCTCTTCCAAAGATCCACTGTCTTCTGGTCCCTCTATCTCCTCCAAGGCCCTGTGCTTTATTCTTCTCTTTGCTATATGAACCTTTCCAGAGCTGAGTGTGAAGAACTGCAAACAGTCTTCCAAATGAGGCTTCTCCAGCTGGAGCAAGGCCAATTCCCAAATCTCAAAGTTGATAAATGTATATGTGCATCTTGGAATGCTGTTGATTTTATTTGAACAGATGTTACAGATCTCACACTTTATCCACCACTATCCCTCACTCTCACCTGGAATTTAACAGCATGTGCTGTTAACAATGGTGGGTGTGTAATGTGGCTCAGTAAAAGGAAATAAAAAAGCAGAATAGCTAGCAAGGCTGGTTATATTCCCACCTGGTTAAAAAACAAAACAAAACAAACCCCAAAAAACTAAACTCACCCCAACTTTTTTTTTTGGAGTCAAAAATTGCATTGAGGCCCAAGTACAGAACATCTGATAGTACTTTCACTCAGAACACATTGCCCTGATGTGATTGAGAATACATTCCTTCATGGAGTTTAGAAAACATTTCTGCAAAGTTTGTGTACAAAAGTATGTAAAGGTTACATGCATTGTTTTCAAACACAAGACACTTAGATTTATTTTTTTTATTATATACATTTTATTGTAAATGTTTCAAAATATAACCACACAACAAGTTTAATCAGACTGATTTGGGTAACAATTCTGTTGCAGTGAAAAAATGGACATGGGCTTCAACATGCCCCAAATATCAATGGAGAGCCCCTGAAACCACAGGCTTTTGGGGAACAGTGGTATGGCAACAGTTAATTGCAAACTGGTACCCAAAAGGAGACTGTTCTGGTACATAAGCACCTCAAACTCTACCCTGAGAAAGTGATTGTCTCAGGATTACATTGGGGTAATTTGTTAGTTATCTTCCTTTTGGATGGATGGGACAATATCTAAAGAGCGAAAGTCTCTTGAAAGGAAAAACCGTCTTAGAAGAAGAAACAGGAATTTTGCTGACACTCATGTAAAGGTATAAAATAATGAAAAAATGTCACATTTTCCTTTAGGTATTTAAAAACACTCTTAGTCCTGGTTTTATTTTTATTTTTAGTTTAAAAAACTGCTTCAAACAAGAAGTAGTCAAAAAAAAAAAGAGGTCAACAGTTTCATCTCACTAGTAAAACACAGAATATTTAGAGCTGGATGCCATATTTATACTGGAGTACTTCTACAGAAACAGGGCAGCCTGAGGAGGTCTGGAAATGAAGAAATTCAGTCCCACCCTCTCTTACTGGGTAGTTACTGTAAACCGTGATTTTTGACACCCTGAAAAAGTTAAAGAAGCCTCTCTAAGAGCTTCCTGTGGGTGTCCAGCAAGTGGCAGGAGCTAATGCATCTGTGGAACCTCTTCTCAAGCTGGCTGAGAGATGAGACAGCAGTCACGGGAACTTGGATCTGGAGAAAACCGGGGAGTGGCAATACTGGGAAGAGGTAATATGAGAAAAAGAACAGGCAAAATCACATTGCAGAGATGTCTATGGTGATCTGGACAGCAGGGAGAAAAGAAGACCAAACATGGAAAAGGGCCCAGATATACCAGTGTGTTGAACAGGTTGTGAAAGTAGTAGTATTTGTGCATTTTGGAGATATTCCCTTTACCATTAGCTGTTTCTGGACCAACAGAAACTGAAAACAGACCAAGCAGAATGGTCAGAACATCCTGACAACCCAGCCAAACGCTGCCACCCCTGCCTGTAAATCTAAGTGATTACACTTTAAAGCAAACTTTATTAAATGTTCCATCATAGTTTAAACACACAGCAAGGAGAGTTGTAAATGGGCACTAATGTTCTGTGGTGCATGGATGGGTGATCCTGTAATTAAAAAGGAGAAAATAAAAGTTGGCTTGTACAGGCATTGGCCCTTACAGATTTTCAGAGCTGTAGACTGCAATCCATAAAGTACAGTGGCAATCACAATTTTTAGTTGATGACACAGTTATTTACAATGATCTTGATTTTTTGGGAGTACTGAATATGCCACGCAAATCCAATTACCAGGTCATGGTTAAATCCAAAGCTGCAACTGCAAGCTATCACAGTTTATGAAGGAAAATGATTCCTCCAGTTCTAATTTCAGTGTAAGAGATATGTAACATTAATTTCGTTAACATACCTATGGATTACCTCTTAAAATATGTCTTCTAGTTTCAAACGTACTCAAAAAGAGTGGAGAAGAGGTAGAAAGATACAATTCAAGGCAATCCACTGGTTAGATTATTCAATCCTTCAGCATCTTCATCCTGAGAAAAATGCAATAAAACTGAACCAGTAAAATTACACTGGTACAAACCAAGAGCACAGGAAGGTGAAACAGCATTTGCATTTTGAATGAAACAATTTTGAATCTGACCTTGATATTTCACTTCTTTTAGAGGGATTTAAATGTTTAATGAAAAAATCTGACAGTCTCATGGAAAAAGTGTCCCAAATCAAACATATTGTCTAATAGTTTCTGTATTTAACAATTTTTTATCATTAATTTATTAAATAGCTTTGTTCCTCTTGCTGTACATTCATCTGTTTTAAGGAGAGCAATCTCTAGAGACCAGTTTTTGTGCTGTGCAGGGGCCAGAAAATGGAAGTAGAAAAGACACTTAAAATGGTAAGAAGATTGAAAAAAAGAGCTCAGTTCCATAAGCAGTAATGAAATGAATCATTTATGAAAAAGACCTAAAATACCATAAACCCCAAAATGTGTGCATGTGTGCATCTCTGTAGATATTTATGCATTACTGAGCACTGTACAGTTCTATCGCTGCATATATATAGGCATAAATATAGGCATTTAATAAAATAAATAGGCCCAGTAAAGAAAAGCAATGTGACATTTGGTGTCACCATGGGCATATGCAGTGTGCCTCTCAGACTTGCATAAATAAAATAATTTTTTGCATATATCTGCATTATATATTTTAATGCATATGTGTTCAGCAATAATATTTTTTTCTTAATTCCATCTAAATTGTATTTCTTTCTGCATCTGGATTTTTTGCTGTTAACTGCAGGAGGATTGTTTTGGAAAGGAGTGTTCTTCTTTTATGTTTTCTTTCTCATCTGGAAAAATGAAAAAAAAAAAAAAAAAGAGGAACTCCAAAAGGAAATCATTATGGATATTATTTGTCTTTCCTTTAGTCAGTTGCCAAAATAAGAATACACAAGGGAAAAAACCCCAAAACAAAACAAAAAACCAACAAACAGTTGAATGAAGGAAAACAAGAAGTAGGAGAATAAACACCTCTCACTAATCCTGTTCACTGTGATCACCAATAAGGAGAGGCGACATCAGAGTGATGACAGGTTTGGAGTGAGATGTCCTGGGTGTCACAGCTGATCTGCCACACCAGCTCTCCTCATCCCTGAGCTGATCAAAGCACCAATCAAGCTCCTCATCTGTGAAACATATCAAAGCTGAATAAGAGTCAGCAGTGCCCTGGCAGCCAGGAGGG
>VWZD01002569.1:96148-117277 GCA_013396695.1 Sakesphorus luctuosus
TTTTGGGCACCACAATGTTAACGTAGATATGAAGCCGTTAGAGAGCATCCAAAGAAGGTCAATGAAGATGGTGAAGGACCTCGAGGGGAACCTGTATGAGGAGCAGCTGAGGGCACTTGGTGTGTTTGGCTGGAGAAGAGGAGACTGAGGGGACACCTCATTGCAGTTACAACTTCCTCATGAGGAGCAAAGGAGGGACATGCACTGATCTCTTCTCTGTGGTGACAGTGATAGGACCCGAGGGATTGGCCTGAAGTTGTGTCAGGGAAGGTTTAGTTTTTATATTAAAAAGAGGTTCTTCCCCCAGAGATTGCTTGGGCACTGAACAGGCTCCCCAGGACAGTGGTGACAGCACCAAGCCTGACAGAGTTCAAGAAGCATTTGGACAATACTCTCAGGCACATGGTGTGACTCTTGGGGATGGTCCTGTGCAGGGCTAAGGGTTGGAATTGATGATCCTCGGAGGTTCCTTCCAACTCTGCATATTCTGTGATTCTGTGACATCTCCGAGAATGCCTGTGACCTGAACTATATGAAGCCACTCACATCAGGCTCACTGTTAAGTCATGTACATGTGTGTCCTTCCAACAAGGGAGAGAAAAAAAAACTATTCTGCAGAATTTAGTGTGATCATTTTGGATGTGTAATACAAAGTTGTAGGGGAAGAAAACAAACTGACAACACTACAAGGTCAATGCTCTGTGGTATATTTTCCTGAAGGTTTGTCTGGCCCCTGTTGATTTACTTGCAATGTTTTCTTTAACCAGGAGCTGCAGTACAAAGGCAATAACAGATTTATTTAATCTCATATGTTTTTCTCAGGAACTGCAATGCAAAGTTAATAACATATTTCTTTAATTTCACATGTTGTCCTGTCCAATTGGCAGCTTTTCCAGCATCAACTCTGAGCTCGGCGGGGGGGGACAATTCCTGAGACCAGCTTCTTTTAAAAAAAAAGAAACTGAAAGCAACTGCCAAATATTTGCTTAGGCTGTGTGTTCTGGGGAAGTATTTCGTTGTGTTCCATCATTACTCTTCCATCTACTTATTTTTGAATCAATCACTATGGTTGCACACAGGCTTTCTGTTGCCAAATAACTCACAGTATCTGACAACAGCTTAGCAGCACAGCACACACAGCTGGTAGCAAGGAATCCTGCTATTCCTTCTACTCACAGCGTCTTTGCTGGAACAGCAAGTTGGAAAGCCCAGTGATGGCCCCAGCTCTGTCAGAACACACATGCCGAGGGTATTGTCCCTCTTTTCGGTGTCAAGAGCAGCATTCATGGCCCCTGATGGCCTGTGGGTAGAACCAGGCCTGTTGTTGTAACACAGATGTCTCACAGAAACTGACTGGTGGGGAACAGGAAAACATGACAGTGGAGTTGCTGTCTACCAGAAGTTTGGGATGAAAAATGTGTGCTTAATGCAGTGGTTCAGCGTGGTGTCTGCAGGGAAATAATGCGCTGGTCTAGTTAGTCTCACTCTAGGGGTTACCTAAGCCCTGAAGTTTTATGCCCTCCTCTGTGCCGCCCCTGGACCACTTCCCCTCCGCTGCAGAGAGCACAGCAATGCTGGGAGACTCACATCACAAAGCCAGAATTTCCATGTTTCTGTCCCCAAGACAAAGTCAGTCCTCCAGGTCTGACACGTGGTTTGGAAACCTCAACAACCCCAGGAAATGAGTGAAAACAAAGCAGGCACCTCCCAAGGCTGGAGGATCTTACCACAAAGGTAATCTAAGGCTCATCACTTACCCTGTTCTTTTTTTCCTGTCAGGAATCAGGTTCCCTTTGAAAACCTTTTGCACTGCAATCTGTTTGCTGGCTCTTAAACTCCCAAATTACATTAATTCCCACTAATCAGAGAATATTTTGCAGTTTTTAAGAGTTTATTTCCAGTTGCATACCCTCTTGCATGGCTGCCGGAAAGAGTAATGAAATGGATGATTAGTCATCTTCTTGGCAATTCAAGAGAGGTGATGAATGATAGCTCATGCTGCAGTGAATATGGAAGAAAGAGTAATGAGGTTTATTTTTAATGCAAATCTTAAACAAATAAAACCACTGCTAAACTGAATGTTAGCTTTCCCCCTCTTCATAGAGCACAATATTAATTCTGTGTATATATATGTATATCTGCTTCTCTATAAAGTTTAATGCTGATGGTGCCTAAATCAAGCAGATCCTATCCCTGTACAACCACTTCACCAGCTTGCTCTCAAAATAAGTAATGACTCTAAATCTTTAGCAGAGGTGAAAAACACTCAGCTCATAAAGATCCAGCTTCTCCTTTCCTTTCTCTTTTCCTAACAAGCTGCCACTTGGCATAACAATTCTGTGATGTAGTAATTCCCACAACACTCTCTTTCAAGTATTCATACCAATTTAAGGGGGTATTGGATTGCAGGACTGTGAGAGTGAGAATTTTTGTCATTCAGGATGGTTGAAGAAAAGATTTGGTACAGCTTGAAGCAGAGATGTCAAATGTGCAAATCATATGTAGTTTGTGTTATAGCCACAAGATTTGTACTTGGAATGAATGAGTTATTGACAGCATATGAAGACCTGATGCATTCTAAATACTTCAGGAATTCTGCGTGTTTATGCCAATCACTCTTCAGAAATAAAATATGGTAGTTGAAAGCATCAGTACTTGTGCAAGTAGGTCCTGGATGTTGCCCAGGAAAGCCTCAAGCACAGTTTATTTTCTAAGCAAGTTCATGGCAATAACCTCAAATTAATCTTCATACCTAACCTATTTTTTTGTTAGAAATTTCATAGAGCAAGTAGTTAGATAAGGGAAAAAAAACAGTAACTGTTTGGAAAAGGAAGAAAAACAATCCTTAACATAACGTTAATTGGAAACAAATAGTTTTTGAAGGAATTTGAACCTTTTAAGAAAGAAAAAGTGGAGAGATCCAGATTATATATGTGCAGCAGATAAAGACTGACAGTGAGCTCCAAAGATGGTCCTTTCTAGTTAGCATGAATGAGCAGACAAAGCCAAAAGTAACAGGATTCCAGAGCAAAGAGCCTTTGGCAACGAGGCTTATTCCAAGGACACTGTTTCTGCAAACTCTGCCGCTTGTTTGGGGGAAGTAGTGAATTCTAGCAAAGAGAAGAGCCATAACATAAATCATCTCTCTGTAAGTGAGAAGGACAAAACCCACCTCACTTTCAACATGCTGCTGCCTCAAACGCACACAAAGAAATTTTGGACCAAGGTCCTTGGGATTATGTACCCAGAGAGCTGCAGACCTGCAGTATCTTCACTGTAAGGTGCCATGACAGGAAATAAATTTGTTTCCTGGAGGTATAGAAAGAAAAAAAGTTGAAAATGGTTGGATTCAAATTTCCAGTTTATATATTTGTGTAATTCTCAGAAATAAAAGAATTAAGGAATCTCAATTACCAAGGCCATTCAGACTCCATTATGGATTAACATGCTATCAATATTTGAATTCATTAACTGTAAAAATGCACCAGAAAATTTACAGATATGTCCACACATATAAGTGTGTGTTACATTTTCCACCTCAGAAAAATTATTCAAAAGCAGGGAAATTGTATATTAGTAAGCTTTTGTCAACAAATTTGTTCTTATCTTGGGATCTTACTTCACCAAATTGCTGCCTGAAGCAAAGTTTTGTGGTTGAGAAATAGCTACAAATCCCTAAAATTATGGTTTTTCAATAGAAACCATGACAGACCCTTAATTACAGCAGTAAGATCACAAGACTGCTACCAACTTTTCTCTCCCTCAAGAGAAAATTGACAGTGATATTGAGATCTTAAGGCTAATTTTAAATTAGCCTGGAAAGATTCATGCTGGTTCTGCAGTGCAGCAGCACGTCAGGTGTCCTTGTAAAGCTGGTTCCACTGGCTTTGGGGCACTGGGATGCAGAGGGCAACGTTCCTTTCATCTGAAGGGGAGAGTGTCACTGACACCAGGTTTCAGCAGCCTTTTAGTTGGTGCTCATGGCATCTGGAGCATTTTCTCCCCATCACCAAGCCATGGGGCAGAGCACCAGGCACCCTGTCTGTTTGGGGCCACTCTGTACCTACACCCAATCCCATCAGATCTCAGAAGCTTAGCAGGGTCAGCCCCAGTCAGTAACTTGGATGGGAGACCTCCTGGGAATACCATACTGGTGGCTTTAGGTTCTAGTCCCAAGGACTTCACTGTCACCGTCCAAGCTCATGTGGCTGTGGCAGATGAACCTCAGGACTTAAACAGTGGGACCAGTTCTGCGCATCCTGTGCCTCACCTAAAAAAATCCACTGTGCAGGCTCGAAGGACATACCCATATGGGTAGAGCCCTTCCCAAATCATTTGCAAAGCCGAGCCATGATGTACCTGCCAGGGATCAGATGAAGCTCTGTCGCTCCCCTCACCCAAAGAGGTCACCCTGACCAAGACACTATGTGACAAATCAGGTCCCAGAGGTATTTCCTTGGGAATATATTCCAGAATTCATTACTATTCATGGTTTGAGTAGAGACTAAAAAAGTTGCAGATGTCACCTTAATACTGGAACGATGAAATCCAGTCAGATGACTGAGCAGAATTAAGAACTGAGCTTCACTGGCTTTTTTATATCCAAAAAATGAGGGTGGACTGTGACTCTCCCTGGATCCAAGTAGTTTTCATCCCGAATATGTTCACATCACTTGCTGGCTGTTCCTGAGCACCTCAAAAAACCCACCACCATGGAAATTCCAGTGTTACCATTTGCATTTTCTCTGCATGCTGGGCAGAGAGTCAGCACCCTAACTAATTGGGTGGGAAATTCCAGTGATCTGTCCCATCCTGTGCAGTTCTCCTTGATCAACATCTGCCAAGCTGCAGTACTGTGACCAGTCCTATCAAACTTCTCTACCCTGTCAGTCCTTGGACGGCTTTGAACATCCATCAGGAGAAAGGAGTTCTGCCTATGGCTGTGCAGGGCTGTATCATTAGGACAGTGAACAGAAATGTGCCTGGTTTTTTGCTGATACTTGGGGTGAGGTGAAGAAAATATCCATAGAGGACTAGTTAGAGGACTAGTTGGTCGTGTAGAGCTCTGTACATCCCATCCTTTTATGCTGTCTCCCTCCTCTTCCCACTTTTGTGCACCACCTGCCATCTCATCACTGTCCTTCAGAGTAAAATTGGTGGATTCTACATACTCTGACAGAAAATACATTTTTTTTTCTGTCTTCTTTATGCCTCCAGTTTCTGTAATTACAGCAAAACCTGATTCAGATTATTTAGTCTTAGTTATGTTAATTTTTCAAAAGAAGTTGAAGATACAGTGTTTAAGCAATGTTTGCTTTTCAATTAGCCAATGAATTATCAAAATCCCCATTGTAAAACTGTTCTCCCTATAAATACGTTTGTTTTGAGGTAACTGCCACTCTCTGAAAAGCCTGTGAGGATGAAAACTCCTTATGCGCTTGAAGCTGTCTCATGTCAGACTGAAAGTTAAAAGACATATTTTTGCTGAACTGCAGCAACAAACTCCTCTGGGCAACTCAGTTATGCCTTAGGAGTACAAGGTCACATAATCCTCTGAAAGGCAAACTATTTCCCAGAAGTTGTACATTCCCAAACCAACAGGTATACATAGTGACAGGAATAAATCAGACACCACTGACTTTTCAGTAATAAAGTTTAGAGTTGATCAACTAATACCAGATAAAATCTGTGTTACAGCTGACAGGCGGCTTTCTGCTAAATTTGATTGAAAGCTAAGATTACAGTGTCTCAGGCTGTCACTGAGAAAGTCAGAACCTATGAAAGTTCCAAAAGCAGGCAACATTTCCTGAGTTGTGTCTGGTTTATTGGCATTAATCTGGATATTTATAAAAAATAACATATAAATAAATGGTTTCTTCATTTATGGGGAATTTACATGCACAACAAAGCAGGTTTTCAGGTCCTGTATTGAAAAGGGGGCTATGAAGACAATCATGGAAGGGGGATTTATTCCTGAGGCTCAACATAAAGTCACTCAGTCTGTATTGCTATTGCAGATGTCATGGAAACCAAGAAAGATCACTCACCTTTATTTCTCTATTAAAAAAACCCAATACAAAACAAAACAAAAAAAACCCCAAAAAACCAACAAACAAAGGAATGCAGCTTAGATTTCACATTTCGGATTTTGAAATGGATTTCATATCCCCCCTTGCATTTTTAATATACGAAATTATAGTTTTATTCTGCTGTTCAATCAAAATATTTAATATATGCAAATAGAAATGCCAGAAAGCAATTACATTCATGTAGTCAAAATATTACATTGCAATAAAAATTTTTATCTACATCTTTTTCTGAGAGGCCTCTTCTATAAGCAAAACTATGTTTTTATAAGAAAAAGTGTCTGGATCACATTAAAATTTTTGTCGGTGGGTGTTCTTATGGTGCTCTGCAGAGCTGGAACAGCATCAACAAAGTGCAAGTTGTATCTCTACTGAAACATACATGGTGCTGTGACAAAAATTCCCAGTTATGGTGCCACAGCTATTGGTGTGTCAGGCTACTCATCTGAACTGTCAGAGTCATGTAGGAAGATGCTGAAATGCCCTCCACAGCACTCACCACCCAATACAGAGTCAGGAACAGCTCCAGGGTTTGTGATGCTCACACAAAACAGACAACTGTATTTGGCATTCAATGTCTTACACCAAATCCATGGAACCTGACAGTTCCGTGTAAGGAAGCACAATGCCAAGGTGGAAAATTTTCTGGCCTCCAGCAGACTTGGCATATAACATTATCAAGTCTCTGCCAAAAAGTGCCCTCAGTCTCTGCAGGACTCCAGAGATCTGAGTTCAGCTCTGACTCTGCACAAGTGCTGTGAAATGTTGTGTATGAAATGAGCCCTGTCTGCACCAACCAGCCCAGTTCATTGGGCAGTGCTGGTGCCAGCTGGGCTATGTGGGACACCAATAATGCTTTCATTCCAGTAAGGCTCGGCACAGGGCTCCCAGTTACAGCTCCCCCTGATCCCTTGGAGACACAGTCAAGTTGTCACAAACACCTCTGTTCGCCAGATTAATCACATGACAATATAAATAAATAAATAACCAGGTAAATTGAACACACACAGACTCTGATGATGTTTTTCTCTTTATTCCTGATAAAGAAACACCTAAGGAAATACTATGAGATTGGAGAACAGGTTAGCAGTAGCTAGGAATTCTGAGGTAGAGCACTGACAGGGACTTGGACTGATAAGTTCAACTCATTTGAGCATTAATTAATCTATAGACTATTGGAAGGAGCTGAAACTCTAGAGTTTAAAAAATTAAATGGATTTAGATACTTATAACATACTTAAAAACTTCTTTACATAAAATAATTTACGCGCTAAAATAATTAGATTAAAAAAAACAACAAGCAAAACAAAATAAAAAAAAAAACAACCCATCATTTTATATTAGCTTTTTAGGCAGGGAAAATCAAAGCATTTCCACAAGACACTGCTTGCAATAAGATTCATTTCCCTGTCAGCGTGGGCACTCCATGGGCATATCAGCTACAAACCTTCATTCCTCATTGCAGGGGCAAGACCAGTGATTTTAGGACACCACTGTGGCATCAAAGCCCAGATGACACTGGTGTCCTCAAACCTAAGAGGACAAACCTCTGAGATATAGCTTTGACTCTCCCAAACCGTATTGTTGACATTCTGGGAAGCAGGACAAGCAGGATTGGGATTGGGACTGATGAACTGACAGGCACCATGAGCATAACCTGTGTTGTGCAGCAAGTACAAGTACAGGCTGCTGAAGACAACACTTTAAAGCTCCATTCTTGTTTGCAGACTACTCTCCAAATGCATGGGATAATGGCCTTACATGGAAAGACCTGCAAAAGTGGTTTTCAAAAGGATTAGAGTTGGGGGTTTTTTTGACAGTAAAACATTGATATATAGTGTATGAGGAAAATTCTTTTCTCCAATTCCTTTATTTTTTAAAATTTGTTTGTCAATGGTAAATCACAAAAATAGCTGTTTCATAGCACTTGCTCTATAGAGGTCCTTAAAAACAAATAAATACATAATTAAGTAAACCATCAACCCTGGATTAGGATGGGGGAATTCAACATGTATTCAGAGTTCTGGACATTGTTGGATGTGGAATATGCTTCAAGAGTACCTGAGGTGACAAAAATCTGCAGTTCTTTTTAAGCAGAGAGGCCAGACCTGAGTAGCTATGCCAGTGCTCATGAGCTAAGAATGTGGCCACAGAAAGCTCCAAAGGGCTCTGAAGGTGAAGTCTGGAAGGAAAATGAAATTACAAGGGATGCTCACAGCAATGATTTTTTATTATTCTGCATTGTATCCTGAACAAGATATTATGCATGCTTCTGATGTACAAGCAAAAAAAAGGTTTAAATTCATTAGCACATGCCTGGGAAACAACCAGTCTATAGGAATGTGGGTTTGTGTGGATATGAAAAGCCTGAACATCTGTTCCTTTGGCATAATAAATGCAATCACTCCTCCTAGACCTATGATCTTCCTTCCAACTTCAACCAGTGTATGCAAAAGTATGAAAACATGAATGGTCTTCCATCTAAAAAAAGGGAGTATTTCCACTCAGATTCACAATACACAGCAAAATAGGAAAGCATGCCCTACCACAGGAGATGCAGTTCATTTGTAAGTGCAACTTCACCACCCTCTTGAGCACAGCTTTTCCTGCTTGTATGAGGAGCAGACTGTACACAAAACCACATGCTCTGTCCTGCTTTACAAGGGATGTATCTGCCAGGGCTGCACAGGCCTGTTGGAGGCTGTTCTGCTTTTTTCTAGTCTCCACCTGAGTTTAATCTGCAAAGCCTGGATGGAAGCTCAGCCAGAGAGAAGAAACTCATTCCAGAAAGGAAAGGACATGCCTTGAGTGGAACAGCTCCCCTCAGACAGGGGGTAAATTTCTTCAGAAATGTAGAAGTGAAAATAGAAGCATAAACAGTGTTATCTGAAAGAGGTTTGAACCGTTCTGCCTCCTTTGGAAGAATAACCCTAACCCTAACCCAATGTCATTTTCAAAAACATGATTTTCCATTTTTCCAGCTACCAAATGCCAAAGAATACATTTTTAGATCACAAGCAAATAGCAAAGCCTGATTCAGACACACTTTGAAACCAAGGGTTAGTTTGCCTGTATATGAAGATGATGAGCACTGTGGCAACAGGAGTGGAGCTCAGCCTTGGACGATTTGTCTTGCTTTGGAAAAGGAGGACTTTAGACCAGTCATAGCTTAGGATTTGCATGAGGCTTAACTTCTCTTACTGGATCATTGAATATGATTGTCTAAATGTAGGGGAAATATTCTTATCATGAAGAGAAAAGAAAGTTGTGCCTCACAAGTGTGACTCAGCCAGAGCAACGAAACCATCCCTACAAAAAGAGCATAGCTGACATGCACAGCTGCTGCGGCTGTCTGCTAGTGACAGGCCCTGCTGCACAGGCAGAGGGAGGAAAACAGAAGACTACAAGAGGGAAGTTGCTTTGGTTGCTTCTGGACCCTCTGTGCTGGCACACAGCCATGCAGAGGAGAGGCAGCATTCCCTGTGTCTGGTCTTCTGCACTCTAAACCACCACGTTATGACCCCAGCCACACTTAAGGTAGGAGAAAGGAAATAAAAACCTGGGCACAATGAGAAGTCTGCTACAGACATGTCTATAACACATGTTTTTTTAAGGTCAAATGGGACTTTGTACTATTGAAGGGTCTGGCCACTTCCTACATCTTTTTCTAAAGACTAAGTAATGTGAGAGCTAAATATTTTGGACTACAGCATTTTTAAACAAGTATCTTTGTTTTTGAAATCAAGTGAGAGCTTTACTTGTGCTTACAGTGTGTTCCAGAAGGCTGTGCTCCCTGGCTGACACATTTGTAAGGAAAGCAATAAGCCAGAATTAGTGTGCTCCTCCCTCCAATAGCCCAGACAGCCAACACTAATGCATTCTTAAATTATGTTCACACTGAGAGTAGCGTGAAACACAGGAACAGTGCTAACTGAAAACATGACCAAGAGAAGTTTTTACCTTTAGCAAAGTTATAGCACCAAAAATGCTCAGGAACAATTCTACAGAGAAGAAAAAGGTGAGACATCTTCTCTTCTTCTCTCAGCAATATACGAACTGCTGTTCTAGGCCTTTCTAGGTAAATAGTTGTTTACCTGGACAATTACCTTCCTCCTCTTCACCTTCCTGGATATGTCCTTACATATGTCTTAAACCTGACACGAGTTTCATTGAGGAGTTTACCTATGCTTCATTTGCAATACTATTAAGAGCAAGAAATTATGTCACTGCTTTCCCTGCTTCTTTTTGCCAGCATTTACTTAATTAAGAAGACAAAGAAATAACTATATACAGTACAGATTTAATAATAATGACTTTAACACAGAAATAACAAAACCTGCCATTAGAAAGTAAAGCTCTTCATGCACAAAAAGTTTCACCAAAACAGCTATTTCAATTGTGTTTTGGAACACTTTACTGATGACATTTTAAATGTTTGGAGATTTGGTTTGTATTTAAGGATCCTTGAGATTTTTTGTTCTCTCAAGGCTCATTATTACCATAGGATTTATAATTACTTCATAGAGTCCTGCCACATATTCCAAAAGGATTCTGGCCCTGGCACAGGGGACCAGTAGCAATAATAATACTTTGATACAAATTAATCACAGATCTCCAAAGGAATTCAGCATCTCACAGAATGTGAGCATTTTGGTCACAGTGAGGTGAACAACAGTTTATATGTTCATGGGCATCTTGACTCAATGACATGATTAAACCCTTTTGCAGGTCTAAGCATCTTTGAGGTTAATTGGACCAGGCAAAGACTTGGGATCAGATCCACAATTATAGCACAATGTTGGAAAGAAATAAAAAATATGGGTTGTTTTTTGTTTGCTTTTTTGCCTAATGATAACTGGGTGCACTCAATCCCCTTTCTTTGCATATAACAGACAAAGTTTAAAGAAAAGCAAAGCATTTGAAATATCTTTTTCAGATGCATTTCAGGTAAGATCTTCAGATTTGCCAACATATTCCTGTTCAATTTCAAATTAAGAACACAGCAGCTTCTATCAGCATTTGTTATAAATGTTTAAACCTTCCTGATAATTGCCTAAATAGAGACATTAACATGACATTAACCATTTTTTTGCCAAAAGACATAGCAGTGAATATAACGTATTTAAAACAAGGAAACTAAAAGTCCCAGAAGACAAACATCAATGTGGATGGAAAAAAACAGACCATGTATAACATAACTAGAATGTTTTGAAAGACATATTAAGATATTGACACATTCCAGGAATGAGACAGATCCATATCTCAAGAACATCTCAGGGGAATCAACATTCAGCAAAGGAGAGAACATCTCAAACACGAAAAATAAAATTAAGCTGAAGAGATTGGAAATTTCCACTCAGCACATTTAAGTTCAGAACTCCAGGCCCCTGGATGCACTGATATAAAACTGATTCTTCTGGTTCTTTATTATTAGCTTGAGTTATGTCTGTACCAGGTTTATCTTTGGGTGTTTTTTTATTTGTGCTCAAGAGAATTTATTTTCATTTACCAATCCAATAAAAAGAATTGGATTAAGACATGTAATAAAAAAATCCTTTGAAATAGAAGGTTTTCATGAATCTCATAATTTGTAGCCTACTTGTCCCCTTACCTATATAGCAGAAATAAAAGCAAAGTGTTTACTTAAGCAGAACTGAAAGTCCCGTTTCTGTAGAGATGTTGTAAAAGTAGCAATTCCAGCAGCAATGAATGCAAAACAAAAGGCTCATTTCTGTAAAATATCACTGATTTATTCTGTAGCTGAAGTTTTTTATATTATTTGTTTACTAACAAGTTATCCTGTAGCTAAGTTGGTATTAAAAGGCTCCAAAAAACCTGGCAAGTGAGGGGAGGGGAAAACTGAGGGGAGACTAAATTATGTACAGATTATTCCAACATCTTGCAAGAGTCTGACTTGCTTTAGAATTTGGGTTGACAAAAATATCTGCTTTATATTTCCATTTCCATTTCCATTGCTTACAGCTACTGAATATGTATGGGGAGAGTGGTATTTCAAATTCCAAATCGATTCAATTTTTCTCATTAAGGCTGTTCTTAAATCCAGGTGTGCAGAAGAAATAGACACCAATGGCTATGAGCAACTGAAGTGGGCAACACATCTTACCAAAACCACACTTTAATGCCTATTTTGCTTTCTTACGGACACCAACACACATTGAAACACCAACCTATTCCAATGGGTTTAAAACATTCCAGATGAACAAACTGATGTTCCATGAAGTATAATCCTTGACATGGCCATCTTCACCAGAGATTATCAAAAGCTCAAATATTCCTTACCTCTGTGGTGAGGCACTCAGATACCTTTGGACACTTTCAAACAAAGCAGTTCCAAGGAATTTCACCCAATGGAAATGCTGAATCCTTCTATTCAGATTTAAACACTGCCTTTAAATCAAATTTCTCTTCCTTTTTGGCTGCAGGGTGGGCTCCAGCATCTCACTTCTGTAAAGAGAGGGAAGACATGGTCTGGGTGCCCTTTACCCAATTCATTCCCCCTCCCCAGCCTTGTTGCCTTCCGTATGTGCTTGTTCCTGACAGCAAATGCCACTCAGCCATTTGTGGACCTGCTAGATCCTGGACTCTGCAGTCTGAAATTATTAAAATTGCAAAAATCACCCTGGGCTGACCAAGCTCAGTGACAGGCCAGAGCTCTTGGGTCAGACAGCAAAGGAGACTCCTTATGTCCTAGTTCTTCAAGTGGGACCAGTTTATCACTGTGTGGGTGTGACCAAAGCTATGTATTCTACACCTTCTATTCATTTCCCAAGAACTGTTAACAATGGACAATTTGCAGCAGCTGCCCAGGGCACACCTGACCCCTCAGGATGAGTTAGGTGTAAAAGACACCTGTGAGATAAGGGCTGTGGTAACTCCCCTCCTGGAAGTCATTAGTACCTCCATACTCAGCCTAAGGTGTCATGTCTGCTAATGGCCCATCAACAATTCCAAAATACCCCATGACTCACAGAGTGACATTATTCATTGTGTAATTCCCCACCCTGGGGGAGGTACTGGGTGGTCCCACCTGGATTTGAAGGGATATAATCTTGGGGGTTGTGGGATTTGGGGACCACTCGTTGGATCCAAAGGAGGACCAGAACCCTGACAGAAGGAGACCACACTCTTCACCAGACTGTGACCATCTCCACCAAAAGGTTTTTTTCCCTTCCTCTTACTTTGGATTCAGGGGGACCACGTGGGTCTCAGCACAGGGGCTAAAAAACACCATTGTGTTTGTGCTCCAGGGTGCTGGATTATATTTCTGGGGTTTGTGGGTTAAAATCAATTTCTTTTTGTGTCATTGCATTTATTGTAATATTTTTTTATTAAATTATAACTCTGATTTATAATCTCTCTTGAGCTGGGTTAATTTCTCCTGCTAGTTTACCTTTAACCCAGCACACCTTAACATCATTAGGACTTTCTCAGTAATTACGGTTTTTCAGACAGGTGTCAGATTCCTTTACCCATGTTATGAAGTGGCTAATTCCATGCACATGTAAAACATCAGGATGATATAACACATCTGGTCTCTCTGCAAAGCTCTGTGGCTCTGGATCATACCAGCTTCCTTCATGTGTGTCCTTTCAGGTGAGGCTTCCCACCTTTAGAGTCTTCTAATCACTTTTGAAAAGCAGAATATGGGTTATTTTATTTATTATTAGCATGTAGAGCAGCACCTTTTCTGTGTCCTACTTCAGCTGAAAATATATTATTGGAAGAGAAAAATACGGCTATATTACATATCTGTTTCATGAAATAATTACAGGGACAGTCTCAAAGACACTTCAGTCTTTAAAAACAAAGGTAGAATTGGTGCTTCATTTGACATTACGTTTTCCTGGAAATGTCCTTCAAACAAAAACTTATCTCACTGTACCAGAAACTAACTTCCAACATTAAATGGTCTTAAAGGTACCTTTTGGGGGATGATCCCTAAAAAAAAAAAAAATCTTTGTAAGGAAGTTGATTAGATACACCAAAAATTTTAAGAAAGGTCAGAAAATTTAGGTTGTCTGAGCAGGAAGTCAGGCATAGACAGAGCTGACAGCAGATGTGACAAGGTGTCAGCTGCAGATGCACTCACTGTGATATAAAGGCTCTAGACAGTGCTGAAAACAAAACAAATCAAAATCCAAACTGCTGGTAGCAAAATTATTTTGAGTGGCTTAAAGGCACCATTGGAAAGTTAACTGAAGACACCTGTGGAGATCTACCTGTTTGCAATAAGTGAAAATATTTATTATAAGTGGTCATTCACTCCATAAGTGCTCCAGTTTTGCATAAAAACTGCACAAATAATATTTTATGGAATTTTTACTGGAAGTAGTGTCTTGTCTCTACTGGCCTATCATAAGAAGAGGACTTGCATGATTTCATGAGTACAAAGATGTTGGCAATACACTAAAAAGCAAAAGTGGAATGTCTGTACATATCACAACTTTGCAAATACTCTTCTTTTTCCTTTGTGTTGTGTCCCTGTACTTTTGACAGCCAGATATTAGAACCTGCTCTGCTGTCACCTCTTCCTGCATCTTAATCACTATATTTCTCATAAAATGCCAGTGATAATTAGTTTGCTGATTGAATATTAAGAGGGGGAAAATACAACAGTTTTCAAGTTGGGTATACGAAATGGTCACTTGAACAGCAAAGCACAACCTTTGCTTACTTCAAATTTCACTTCTTCTGGAAACAGACATTAATTATAAAACAAAGAATGCTGCACTCAGTGCTATAAGTACAGCAATGAAACCAGCTTATGTTGATGATCACAGTTTTACTGAGAAAAAACACATACATGCAAAACAAACCACAACACCACATCACTGAAACCTAAATATATCCAAATAGCTTCCTGCTTGAAGAACTTTGGCTTGTTTTATTTTTTCATACACAGAAAGATACTGTGAATCATTGGAAATGTTGCATTTTCCCTCAGAGGTTGACTTTGAACTTAGTACTATCCTGTGACTGGTATTATGCAAGAACAACTAAGTCCATTCCAATCATTATCTAGTAAAAGAACCAGAAAAGAAATCCTAACTTTCTCTTCTCTTACTCATCTAGCATGCAGTACAGACTGATTAAGGGGAAAAAAATCTTGGTAGTTCCATTTCTGTTACTAAAACCCATCACTTCACTGCAAAATAACCCTATCCAAAAGCAAATAATTACAGTTAAAAGAAACCTCTCTGAGATTGGACTTAAAGTAGAAAATAATGTTATGGAGAAAGAGGAATAAAAAAAGGAAATGCCTTCTTATTTGAAATTTATTTTAAGGTTTATGTATTACTTTTAGTTAATCCACTTAAGCTGTAGTGTGGTGAAAATCACTGCTGGATCCCTGGGTTTGAATCTTTATCTAAATAAATACATAAAGCAAGTTCCAGTATATAAGAAAGAAGAAAGCTGAGCAGTCCAGTAAAAAGATTGTATTTTAAGTATATTGGATACAGGAGAATGTAACAGGACCCTCTTTAGCAAACATAGCAAAAATGAAGCACTTAAGAGTGCTGAAATCAAGGCTGGTGGGAAAGGAAAATATTGTACTTGGCTGCGCCAAGGTGAGCAACAGGTTCGCATTGTGACCAGCACTGAGGTTACACCTGGTCCTACAGCCATGGGAAACACTGCACTGCAAGTACATACAAACCAAACCTCTTTGGAGTCTTTGGGATCAGCAGCTTGTTGTGTGCCAGTCACTGCCTGTGCTAATTTGAAACACCAAGAATGAGATGCCACAGCCTGACCAACAGATAAGAAGAGTCCACTCAAGTGTGAGACCTGCAAGATCAACAACTGTGTCTCTCCTGGTCTGGCAGGGCAAATTGTTTGGATTCCTGGTCTGTACTCACTAGGCAGCATGGACAGCTGCTCCAAGAAGCCCTAGAAAAGCTGGGCTGGTGTCATGGGTTTGGCTGATGGGCCTAAGTTTGGGCCTGGGAGTTCAGATTTGGGCCTGAAATTGTCAGCTGCCTTCAGCTGGGCTGAGCTAGCGAGCAGCTGACCTCTTCTAGCCAATAGTATATTATTCCACCCCATCTTACATCATCTCAATAGCAGTAAAATCCAGTGTGTGGGTGTGGCTTAGTGCAGTTCCACCACGGCTGAGGTGCAGGAAAGACGTGTTGCCGGTATGATGCCCTGTTAGGCCTCGCTCTTGCTATTGCCACTCCTTGCCTTTTGTTTAAGTTCAGGGAAGTAGAAATATTTTGTTGTTACTCTTTCTGTTTCTTGCTGGGTGTCTTTTGGTTTTGGAGTACTTATGAATCTAGAGTAATACACTTTGTATTAATTGGGGAGTGGGAGGTTATTTCTTGTTACATATAACTTGTGTGTGTGTTATATTGTAGTTTTCTTTTAATTTTCTCTTTTCTGTATAAATACATGTAGTTAGTTTCAGCAGCCCTGGTTTGAGGTTTTTTTCCCCTCTCCTTCTTCTTCCCTTTTCCCTTGGCTGGTTGGGGGGAGGAAGAACCTATTTCTCTGTTCTTGGGCAGTTGGCATTTTGCCAGCTCAAACCCAAGACAGCTGGATATTGAAGGACTAAGGAGTTGGGGAGTCTGGACTCATACTGTCATTTTCTGTGCAAAATGAGATTAAAAGCTCAGAATTGTTCAGAAATAAAAAGTATGGAAACACTGAGAGAAAACACCAGCGTAAGTGAAGGAGATAATGGCTGGTGGAGGAGGGTAAACAACTGAGCATTGGTTATTTATTGGCCAGGGTGATGTTACTGTGACAAATATCCAATTTGGGAAAGTACTACAGGAATGTTAATACTCACGACATGCACCTACTAGAAGGGCACTGAGCATCTGGCACAAGACTGTGGTTTGTGCAGTATGTGGTGATATGCCTGTGGGAGATTCAGCTCATCTATCTAGTAAACTCAGGTTTTCTAATATTCCCAAAAATTTGGGAAGCATGTCTGCTTAAGACATCACCACATGGAGTGACAACTCATGGTTTCAAAGCAATTTCAAAAGTGTATGTACAACCTCATCCCTTGAGGATCTCCATAAGTGTCCATCCAGTGCCTTGGGGACTCTGCCTGGACAGGAGCCAAGACTCCAGAGGAAGGTAACAACCGAATTCCTGCCTGACCACTTCATTTCAGAGCTGCTAAAGAACCATACTTACCACAGATTGTGTTCAATTACTGCCCAGATTACTGTTGGCTTTTTTTGACTGGAAAAAAAAGTATCTGGTGACTCAGTCAACACTCAGGGTAGAGAGAAACATACTGATCTTAGAAAAAAATGTCCAGTAATACAGTAGTATTAAACTGAGCACAGCACACACTATCAAATCATAAAAAATACACTATTAATATTCCAAAAGATATGGATTTAAACCTGAGCATATTTTATTCTCCTTCATCACAAATATGTTGATTTTAAAGCATAGAGCAGACAGCCAAAAAAATTAAAAAGAACCAAACAACAGAAAAAACCACAAACCCCATCAAAAAACCTAAATCAAACCAATCAACTGCAACAATCCAAAAGAAAGACATGACTCTGTCTAATTCAATAAATGTTTTCCCAGTATGATTTTAGTCATCCAGAGTATTTTAATGGAACACAACCAAGATACAATACTGATGAAGTGCAAGATTCATGATCTTGCATATTAATATGAGTCTTCTGTGTTGATTTGCTCAAAAGGAATTAGGGATGAAATCCCTGCACACTGAATCTGACTAATGCCCAGTAAAATATATTCAGCTTTTTTTTTTTTCTGTAGGAACAAACCCACTTTGACAAGCCCTTTATAAGGGATTGCACTGCCTCTATAATGTTGAAATGATGAATATATTCTTAAGTATGCAAATCTTCCAGTTTAAAAATTTATTATACCCTTTTCTTGTAACATTTCATATAATGGCATCATGATTGTGTCGCTGAGATAAAAAATAGACTTCCTTTAATTTATGACTTTAAGAGATGTTGACAAGTCTAAAAGCATTTGAAAAGATGTTCTATAAGATTTTCTGGAGGAAGCATCTGCATGGAAACTGAGTTGCAGAAGTTTGTCAGCTCCTTAATCACTGGAACCTGTTAATAAGAAATTGTTTCCTGGTGATTTTTTTTTAACTCTCACTCTGTGCAGAAATTTTGAGTGCAGTGGAGAACAAAGATCTTCTGGACTTAGCAAGGTGTGGTTATGCTGACAACCTGCCCAGCATGTCTGCTAGAAAAGCATAAAGATCCATTCCAGCTCACAATCCAAGAATGTGGATTATTCCACCTCTTCTGGGCAAACAAGAAACTGTGGAATGAGATGTGAGCAAGTTGTTTGCTGCTTGTGCCAGCTATTTCACCTATGACTCTGTGAAACACTTCAGAGACATGAATTTCCCTAGGCCTTTCGAGGGAAATCTCTAGCCCACTGCATAAGATGGAAGAAAGACACCTTACCTCTGGGATGATGGTTAAGCTACCAAGGATACTGGTGAGTCATGGGTATTCCTGAGAAGTCAGTCCATCAAATTTGCTAGTACAGAGATCTGGAATTGCATAGTCATGACAGAAATTTCAGGAGTGGATTTTTTCCTATTAAGAAAAGAGAAAAATCTGTCTAATAACATACTTGAAAGTGTTCTAGACATAACTATCCCTCCTTTAAAACAAACAAACAAAAAAGCGCAGCTGTTCAGTTATATGTTCCTAAGATTCAATTTGCAGAAAAGATATCCTCATCTCCTGAGCCTCTGCACTATAATTAATCTCCAAAGCAGGCAATGAATTCTGAAGGTTCCACTCACCATTTTTCGACAGCCAATAAAATAAAGGAAAAAATATTTTCACACACTTCTAGTAGCGGGTCTAGAAATGAGAGAGAAAATGTTGAGGAGGGTAAAGCCATATGTGGACACAGAGTTCTTCAGCATTTTTTAGAAAAACTCTTGACATTTAATATAAAGGTTTGCACTAAGCAGTTGTTCAACATAAACCAGTATCAATCTTTCATGAAGAAATTCTGCAGTGAAGGGGGTTTCATTGCCTGGAGATACTCAAGCCTGAAACAGGTTCAGTCGCTTCGTAACAACACCAGACTTAAGTCCTCATTGCAAGACAATGGAAACCATTTAGAGCATGGATGGATCTTAATGCTTGTTCTGGATTCTTCTCTGTTCCCCTTCCCAGAAGCCATTTCAAATCCACCCCTGGACAGAAAGACAACAAGAATCCAAGTGTTAATGTTTATGGCAGGTGATTTTTCTCATTTCTGCAGTACTTAAAAGACAGACAAAATCTGTTTCTCCTTTTACAATTTCTCTGGTTCTTCCAGTGACTACAAATTCCTCCTAGAGCAATGGACAGAGATAGTAATTAAGTGCTCACATTTATTGTGTTTTTGGAGCATCCAGATTATTGACCTGATGCCCCAAAACAGTGGCAGTAGATAGTTCCACTGTTCTCCAGCTAAATCCCAATGATGTGTAAATACATCCCCATCACAGACACCAATGGGCTCTCTCTCCTTTTGGTTCCTAGAAAAAGAGCAACTGGCTTAGATTCTCTGAGGAGAAGCACAAGATAAGGACAAGAGGAAAGTTGCTTTCAAGAGCTCCCTTCCACAGAAATCTGCCTCCTCTCCATGACCAGGGCCCTGTGGTGCTTTGAGACAGGCTTGTTTTTTGTGGTTTTCTTTCACCTTGCATGTGCCAAAGTGTTTCCCTTTTGTCCTGGTGGGACAAATGACAGTCCCACTAACTGTTGCTGCTAACTGTGGCCTTTTATTTTTATGACAGAGATTAAATAGACACTAAAAAGCGTGGAAAAAAAATCAATGTTATATAGCCAAACCTTAGGAAGTCCTCTGTTCCCACAATTGTATGTGACCTAGAGAACTCAGTTGTACTGTGAATTGTCTGTGGTTTTTCCTTTAAATCATGAGATGTTGGCATGGGGCCCCCTCTGCTTACAGATTTCCCATTCAGTATTGAACATCTGTTGTTTGGAGGGGATGTGAGCAAGTTCATTGACAGTCACATCACTGCTTTGGTGGTAAGTTTACTTATTACAACAATTTCCAATTGGTCAAATGCAGTTATAAAAACTACATTATGTTTTAAAGGGTTCAGAAAAGGCAGGTGTTATCAAATCATCTAAGAACATCAGAGTGAGGGATATTCTATATCCTCTGTGTTGAAAGGGAATTAGGGAAGTAAATATGCTGTTGTAGTATCTGTGGATTTAGAGACATTCTCATTCTTTAGCCTTGGGAGCCTTTGGAGTTTCATAGACAAACTTTCACCCATTGACAAGGGCAATGAAGACTATATTCCTGAGCCTAGAGACCACACTTGAAGAGCTCTCAGCTGTGTGATAGCTGCCATTTTTCCTTTTTACATTTTAAAATTTTGCTGAAGTAATTCAAATAAACTGAGAGAAGAGAGCTGGTCTTAGAAACAGGGATAGAAATTACTGATCCTGCAACAAACACAGAAAAAAGACTGATTTTCAGCCAGTCCCTGAAAATGAGAAAGGGATACAAGAAAAAAGAAACACAAACAGGGACACAAACACTTAGAGGTTGTGGAGGTTCCTCATTTAACCACTGCTGAAAAGGATTGAATATGCATGGGAATAAGAAACAGCTAATGATCAGGATTTAACGTTGGCTCAAGGAAAACTGAAAACCTCCAGACTAGGGAAGATCTGAAAAAAAAAAAAGAAGAAAAGGCAAATCTGCTGAAGTTAATGTTAAATATTTATTGTCCTCAGTATTGTTAAAGATTTAATCACATTCATTATGTGTAGGAAAGAGAGTTGTTACTTTTTATCTGATTCCATTCTCCAAGGTTGGTTGGGTTTACTAAAGACAATTGCTTTTATTTGCTGATTAATGATATAAAAAGGTGATTTGTGATAAA
This sequence comes from Sakesphorus luctuosus, assembly GCA_013396695.1. Lineage (NCBI taxonomy): Eukaryota > Metazoa > Chordata > Aves > Passeriformes > Thamnophilidae > Sakesphorus > Sakesphorus luctuosus. The sequence continues at coordinate 117,146 of VWZD01002569.1, forward strand.
TGAACCTGTTACAAAGCCTTTTTGAAAAGCGAGAACATATGAAATTGATTAGTGGATATGAAACATTGCAATGACCGAGGAGTTAAAATGTGGTCTCCTGCAAGCTGTAGTAGTTTATAGTAGTAGGACAAA
>VWZD01002569.1:125168-166491 GCA_013396695.1 Sakesphorus luctuosus
CAGGTCTAAATGGGATTTACCCCTCTGAGGGATGAACATGTGCTGGGAGTGTGGCCCTGGTCCTAACTCTGCATAGGCAATAAACGAACATTTTCTAAACCACTAAATACTGCTTGCACTTCTCCCTGCAGATCAGGGCTGAAGTTTGGGGGTTTTTTTACTGCTTGAGATTATTTAAAAATGTAACATCATTCTAGGAGGGAGAAATAGTTGCCACGTGGACATGCCCAGTGCCTGGTTGTCTTGGGTTGAGCTGGCAAAATGCCAACTGCCCAAGTACAGAGAAAAAATGGTTCTTCCTCCCCTCAACCAGCCAAAGGGAGAAAGAAGAGNGAGATGATGTAAGATGGGGTGGAATACAATACTATTGGCTAGAAGAGGTCAGCTGCCAGCCAGCTCAGCCCAGCTCAAGGCAGCTGACAATTTTAGGCCCAAATCTGAGTTTTAAAGCCTAAATTTAGGCCTGCATGGCTAAACCCATAACACTGGTTGTCACCATATGTAATTGGGCACCTCCACCTTCAGTTACCTCAACAATTCAAACAATGTTTGATTATATAGTTGAGGTTCCTTATACTATTTCTACTAAAGAATACTGAAATTACCTCTGGACATTATATGCATCGACTCTTCAGAAGAAGGTTGCTCCTTTTTTGGCTTCTTTGTTTGTTTTGTTTCCAGATTTCTATAATAAAGAGGTCCAAGCTGGCATAAGTAATTGTGCATGGGGAAGCACCTTGAGGTGTATTCCTGCTAACTAAAACTGATAGCTCCCTGTCATCAAGTAAGCATTTAGTAGCACATAGTTATGTATAAACTAATATTTAGTATTTAGTTGTGCATTTTGCCAATAACCTGTGAAATCAACCAAGGAAATCGCGTTATTTCAAAGCTCTTGCAGGCAAAAGGCATTGCAGGCCATTGAGGCGCTGCTGATAAGTGTTTGCACATCTGAACGCTCCACTGTTCATGTCCCCTGTTTCACAGCTGGCAAAAACAAGCTTTATTCCACCCAGTGACAATAAATAACTAGTTCATTGACCTCTGCTCATAGGCACATTGAGACCAAGGACATATCTGTGCTTAATCTGGTTTTGTGCACCTGAGTGATAATTTTGACCATTGCTTTGTCCTTTGAATTTTGTACAGAAGCCAGTGATGCTCTGGTCCTGCCATGGGCACAATTCTGTCTCAAGTCTCCCACTACTGCATGCACAGGAAAAGCAAATCTTCCTAAGAATCTTTCCCATGAAACTACTCAGTGCAAGTCTCTTTTCCCTGCTGACAGACAGCTCACCATTGGGCTGCAAGCAGATTGTGCCACTGGAAGAAAACTAAAACCAGAACAACTATTTTGCACTCGAAGGAGCAAAAGTTTATTTTGGCCTTGCATGAATTCTGCTCATAATCTAACAATTTTGTCTGTTCCTTAGAATCTTGATGGTCCTGCCTGACAGTCCTGTCAAAAGATATTCTGCACAGCTTCCTGCAGTATCTGAATTGAATCACACTGTAATGTCCTGAACACTGCAGATGGCCACTTTCATTTTTGTATTATCAATTATAGTGGGTTTTAAATACAATATCCGTGGAAAATAGTCACATTAAAGAAAAAGACTTTTCTACATAGAGACCTTTTTCTGTTTTCATTCAGGTTATTTCTAAGTGTCATTTTGTAGTTCAACATGACAAAGTCTACAGCTACGTTCCCTAAGCATGTTTCTGCCACATCCATTCAGTTGTTTTTCCCCTACTCTGTGTTTATGATCTTCTGTTTTCCTTTCTCAAGTGCTACAATAGTGGAATACTCACATTATTATTCACAAGCCCCTATTCCCTGAGAGGCAATCACCCTCCCTGAAATCTCTGTATTTACAGGAAAACCGTCCATTCATAAGAGAATTAGACCTAGCATCTGAGCATTCCTATTAGCCACAGTATTGCACATTTAAATTAGAATTAGTCACAGGGAGTATGCTGCTCCATTCATCTTCCTAATGACTTTTGCATTCCTAAATACTTGCAGAATTAGGTATTTAGGGTGCAGTGGTGCAGAAGGGACATTAAGAAGTGTTGCTGCCACCGGCCCTGACTAAGAATAGATAGAAAAGCAGACTCATGGTCTCTGCAGATGAGGAAGCTGGGACTTAACAACCCTGTCTCAGCTGAGATAATGGCAAGATGCTTGTTTCCTGATGAAGCATCCTTCATATTTGGTGCTCCAGGTGGGAAGGAACGGGCACCTCTCAAAGCAGCTTTGTTACTAGGCAGGGCATCAATATTTTTCTCTTACAGAAAACAGCCATCCTCTCTCTGTGACATTTGCGTTACTGCTTCATACTTCAATAAGAACACTTCTCTTGAAGCTTGGAAGAAATCACTCTGCTAAATAAGGAGTCATGGCAGCCAGGCCCACAACTATCAGCTAGTCTAGCAGAAAAATTCTCCCACCCAAATACTCTTTTAGGCCTCAAGTCCTTCTTGAAGATGAAGTTTATTGCATCCACTTCCAGCAATACAAGATCTCTTGCCCTCAGATTTTCTGCCACAGCAGACATTGGTTCTCTCCGCTGTGTCAGAGGCACTGGGAAGGAATGGGTGTCCATGCCACTGCCCTGCCAGCCCCCTGGGATACTTGAATTACATGCAGAGAGAGATCAGATGGACCAAACGGACCAGGCTATGAACTGAGATGCGAAGAGATGCTTTTTTCCTGCTTCAGTTATGGCCACATAAGGGAACTAGGGGGGCTGAAGCAGATTGAATGAAGGTCACTGCAAAAAGCTACAGGCAAAGCCTTTGTTTTCCTTCACACTTAAACTTAGAATTATCTCTAAATCTCTTCTCTCTTTTGCCCCCTGTTTTCAAAACGGATTTCTGGTATTTAATGTAATATCTCCAGGGCAAAGACAGCTATTTGTATTTCTGAGAAAGTGCAGAGAGATCAAGGTATTGGTTTAACATCTGCAGAGGTTAGTGCAGTCTCAGTCAGAATGTGAGGGCTGTCAGAATGGCTTCCCGCTTTTCCTCTCATAAATGCTGGAGAGTGGATGCATCAGAAACACTGTCAAAGAAGATCCTGGCTTAGACATTGCCATAGCAAAGGGTCCCTCTCTGTCAGAAAACCCTTCTATGGCAGAAAAACGACCATATTTTTGCTTTCACCCTCATTTATGGAATTCTACCCGCCTTCAAAAGCAGTAAATTTGACTCTCAGATCCTTTTATTAGAGCCCATGGTCCATTGGGACTTAAACAATTAGACAGTGCTTCTTTAAAGGCATCCAGTCACAACAGATGAACTGTTTGAGCCTTGCATGTTTTAGTAACTTTCTACTAATGTATTTTCTTATTATCACCACACTTTTTGGTCTAGTCCCTGACACCTTTTTCATCTTTGGCTACTTTAATTCTAAAAAAGATTTCACTGACACTAGCCATTAAGATCTGAGTTTAGCACCACATCTGTACTTGCTGCAGATGTTCTTTCAGTTTGTCTGCATTTTTCAGCAGACAATCTCTCTTTTGCCCAAATGTTCTGTTTCAGGCTTAATAAGCTCTTCATAACAATCAAGAATTATTTTTGTTCCTCATCCTGCCCTTTTCTCCCACAGTCACTTGTAAAGTCCAGCAGCACTGAGTAGATGTAGTTCAGCTCAGTTTCCCTGGAGATCAATGCCCTTTTGGTGTCATTGCTCCTATCCAGGGCCTCAAAAATACCCTTCTGTCAGTAATATTTTCCTATTCCTAACTTAGCCCTGAAGTCAAACAGGCTGAATATAACCCAAAGGGCACAGATTGCACTTTGTCAGAGCTGCTTGTGGGGCGTTTTTTGTGCTGATGGTTTGTGACTCACAGGCCTGTCCTGCTGTTGGAATAGCAAGTACCAGCTGTCTTCTTTCTAATGAGTTTCCACTTGATAAGGTCTACCAGTCCAGTACCTGTAAGAGTTAATCCTGTCTCAAAGAGCTCACACCTATGTGGAAATGGGTATTCAGTGTTCTAAAAAACCAAACCAAAACAATGAGGCCCTTTCTACCACTGCCTCAAAGGAGTTCAGACTTTATCTTTTCCTTCCATCTCTCTGTCATGATCAAGCCATAATGGGAGGTGAAGGCCTGTCTGCCTCCTTCTTCCCTTCTAGTTTTAGAAAAAGATACCAGGTGGTTTCTTAAACCATCCAGGATCTGAAAACAGAACTCAACAGAAACAACTCCCAGATTGGAACAGCTGCACATCATCCAACTCCATGTCTCATAGTATTTAAATTCTGAAAACAAACCCAAGTAAGGCTTATCTGGATGATTTTTTTTGCGCATCAACTTCAAGAGAAGTTCAAGCAGAAAATAAAATTTCATGAGACTATTTGCTGTGAGGTTTTCTTCCTCCAAACCCCTGGAAGTAGAATGCATTTGAAAATTGGGATGGGGAGGCAGTTTAACTGGAGGACGGTTCTTCTCCAATCTTCTCCACAAAAATAAAGAGGAGATGCTGAGATAGGTTTTACCATAAACCTATGTTGGTTTTCCCATGAGGTGTTGCTTCAGCTCAGTAAGAACAAGGTGTTTCATGTTATATGGCAGCTTAAAGAAAAATAGCTACATTGAGAATATATGGAGTAAAAAAGACACTCAGGAAAAATGTAAAAAAAACCCTATCACTGTCTAGAAAAAATTATTTTATCATTATCAAACATAATAGGAAACATATAGTAAATCAAACACTGGAAAACAATGTGGGATTTTTTTCAGTACAAATGTGTACTGCTCAGCCATCTCCAAAACACAAGCAGATCTGCTTCCTCCTGCTCATTATGGAACAATAGAGAAAGCTATATATGAGCCAGGAACACTGGGGTGCAGCTGCCTGCAAACAAAAGACAAAAGGATGACTTTCAGGCATGGGTGGAAGTTTAGAACCAGAAATCTTCACTCCAGAAGAAAATTTCAGTATGAAACACCAAAATTACACCTCTTAAAGGAACCATGAAGATGCTATGAATTTCAAAGCATCTCAATTCTCAGCTGCTATACTGGCTTTTGGAACAACATTCTAATATATTAACATTAGCCATGGAAGAGAAACCCACTCTATTGTGTTAATTCTTCAGTCCTTTGGTATGTATTAAGCTGGAAATTCCCAAACAATTTTTCTTGTGAATCTGTCAGAGCAGAAATAAAGCATCTGGACCTATGATGATTACTGAACATTAAATCCTCTTCCACTGGTAAAAATAGAGAATCTCTGCTTTTCAGTTCCTGAGAACACATCCAAATAGGTAAATGAATTAACAAATATGAAGAATACAGTTTGCTAGTTAGTTGTTCAGGTGAAATGGAGGAAGAAAAGCCCAATAATTAGACCTGCTCTTTCCTCTAAATCCCAAGCTCAGCCCAATTTCAAGACTTGGTTTTTGGACAAGCTCACATTGCCTCATATTCTACTGCTCTTAAACTATTTTATTAATGTCTTGTTTTATGAATCACTCTTCCTTTTCTCCTTCACTCTAGTTCCCTTTCTCCTTAGGTATTACTTCCTATTTTTCTGCTCCATTTCTCACACTCATCTTCATGCTGCTTTTGCAACATATTTGATGTTGCCTTCTGTTGCTCTGGAGAGCAATGCAAGATTTCACTGAACTGCAGTGACACTCGAGGGAACAGGACCCTCAGGAGGTGTTGTTGAATTCTGACATGACCAGGTCAGTGATGGCTCCTGACAGAGTTCAGCCACTCACTGATGGTTAATGTTGGTGACTTTTGAGTACTCCAGTGAAAAATCAAATTCTAGGAAGTAAAGACAGTTTTCCCATTCTGATCCCTAAGTTAGAGCCACTCATACCAGAACTACCAAGGATGAAAAGTTTTACCCCATAATGAAAACCAGTTGTCTCTGAGAAGAAATCTAATGTCTGCATCCCTCCTGGACTGTTCTGGGGAAAAGGGAGCTCTGTCTAGAATCGGCTGAGACGTGCACTCTGCTGCCCAGAAGGGGTAGTGCTGACAAATACTTTGCTTCCTACATGTGTGAGCTGTGCTCCTTCTTCTGACACTCTTACCTGCCAAGCTATTGACTGTTCAGGTGTCGTGTGTTTACAGTCAAGCAATTCTTTTAGTCATGGCAACAACACATTAAATTTTAGGCATACTTAGCACAGCTTTCAAATCAGCTTTGGTTTCCAGCACGCACCACTCAGAGATGTGTAGGCTAGCTGCTTCTGAATGATCTCTTGGGACATACAGCAGTCTGTCACCGGGAAGATCCATTGTCCCTTGAAACTGTGGGACCTACTTATGGACAGGAGACAGGTAGAAACATTGGAGAACTATTTTCCTGAGACCTCGGAGCTTACCTCTTGCCATGATCTGCAACATCAATCTCACACAGGCAGCTTATGAAATTCAATGCAGCTTCCCAATAGCAGGACCAAGGGACCTGTACATGTGCTAATTTGATGTTAAATGCCCCTTGTCTGTAAATTTTTTATAAAATGCACTAAGAAAATACCTACAACAGCATATGCACAAACATTCCTCTTCGGGAAAACAGCAGCAGCAACAACAACCACAACTCCGAATGTCACCAGCCCTGTAAGGTACCACCAGAGTGAGTTGGTCTGTGATGAACGCAGTAGATTATTGCTGCAGCACCACAGGCACTCTTGTCCCCTATTTGTGGCACTCCAGATGCTAAAGCTGCTCAGGCTGCAAACACCTCCCCATCAATTCTCTTCACCAAATGCAAACTTTACAGTTCTTATCTCTGAAAATGGTCTCCACTCACTAGTTCCTGCTCAGCTTCTACAACCTAAGAAAATCATTGTTCCCCTCCAAGATAGTTTCCTCAGAACCCTGTTTGGGATTTCCTCACCTTATCTCCCACTGCTGTCCAAAAAGCAGTCAGAGTTTTGATTTCCCTTTATGTAAAGCCATAGGGGGATTTAGAACAAATCAGCTTTATTTCCCTTCCTGAATGGGAATTCACTATAAACTCACCTTAAAATCCCCTCAAGCACACATTCAATCCCATGGCGGGTCCAATCCTGTGACTCCATGCAAGAGACAGTTTCTTCTTAATACTGTTTAAGAGCAGGAATACTTCAGTTTCAGAGATACACACACTGAAATTTTTACCCAGTCCTTCTATCCTTTCCCAGAAAGCATCTCCCACAACTCTGCATAGAAAATATGCACTGCCATAGTGTCCTGTCTGAGAGGTCATTCAAGAAAACCAGAGCTGCTATGTCCCAACTAAAGCAGTCCTCCTCCACACAGTGACACAACCAGTACCTTGAAAATAGTGCTTTCATGTGACTTCTGCAAATAAAGCTTTCGTTTTCTAAATTTTCAAAGAAGAAGGACTTCAGGTTGTGTTTTCAACTGCAAGAAGTTACTTGCAGAAACAATGTGGGGGGAAAGAGAAGATAAGAATAGTAAGTATTTGCTAGTCTTCTATTCCAATCTGAGACCTGAGAACATTAAGGTGACGCGGTCTTGGTTTTCTGGGAAGGGATCAAGACCGACGTCAGGGGTTCTTGCCTGCCTGCTGAGTGGTGGTGTGATGCAGATGCAGAAGCCTCAGGTTAAGTTTGCCCGCCTTGGTACCCGAAGAGCACAGGAACTAAGCAAACACCTGGAGAGCTGGCGCCGATCCTTTATTGAACAGGGGTGAGAGCCTTTTAAGCCCTCGGGGAGAGAACAATCTGGAAGCAGGGAAGAGTTAAGGCGGAGCATGCAAATCCGCTACACAGGATAGGGTAGGATAAACAGTGGGTGGCAACTGGAGAGGAGAAAACAGGGAACTGACAGGATTGGATAGCACCTTAGGGGGAACCGACCAATGGTAGCTGTGCTTACACTGACAGGCTAAGCCCATCAGTGCAGCCAGCACCACAGGAACAGGGGGTAACAGAACTCTTTATTTAAACTTTAATAAGAAAAACTGGGGTAACTGTTGTCAAGTCCATTGTATTAAGTCGCAGTCTGACTAGGGATGGTCCTCCTGGACCTTCCACACGTCGAAGTTGGTCATTGTCCTTCTTACTCCTCCACTCGCCCGTAATCGTGCAGGTGCCATCTCCAACATTAAGGAATATTTGTAATTCGCCCTTCTCCTTCCTAAAGTTTGGTTCTTGTTAACTGTATGGGGAGGGAAAAATACTGCGATGAAGTCTGGTCTAGACAACGGAATGACAAATTGCTCTGTCTTCCAAGGACAGCAGTGTTTCAGCTATAAAACTGAAGTGCAGACATAAAAATCCTACCATTCATTCTGAATTCATAAAGTTATGTCATTTCATAGAAGCAATTGTATTCTACCTTCTCTTATTCTCATTACCATAGAGCTCATCTGAATGAGAAATGACAGCTGCAGAACAAAATGCAAAATATAAATTACTACCCTGCGCTGTACTGACCATTCCATCACCATCAGTTCAGCAGGGCAGCTAATCCTTCCTCTCACAGTGCCTGAGCAGGCTTGGTCAGTCAGAGCCCTCTGATGGCCATTTCCACTTATCTCCCTCCATATGGAATTACACTGAGGTTCTTCCCTGTCATTGCCCTCCCATGAACACTCAAAGACCCCTCCAAACAGGCATAGGGATGTTGAGTTGTTATGGGTTTAGCCAAGTAGGCTTAAATTTAGGCTTTAAAACTCAGATTTGGGCCTGAAATTGTCAGCTGCCTTAATCTGGGCTGAGCTAGTGAACAGCTGACCTCTCCTAGCCAATAATATTGTATTCCACCCCATCTTACATCATCTCAAAAGGAGTAAAGTCCAGTGTGTAGGTGTGGCTTGGGGCAGTTTCACTTTGGCCGAGGTACAGAGAAGACACCGTGCTGTCCCAGGAGAGATGGAGAGGCCCAAGCCCACAGCACCGGCTCACCATCATGTTATCTTAGGGAAGTAAAATGTTTGTTCTTAGTTCTTCTCTTTGCTTAAGTTTGTTTTTGAGGAATTGACTTTTTTTTTAGAATGATTTGTAGTCAGAATAGTAAAATCTGTGCTTATTAGGGAGTGGGAAGTTATATACAACTTGTGTAAGTGTGTGTTATATTGTAGTTTTCTATTAATTTTCTCTTTTCTGTATAAATACATGTAGTTAGTTTCAGAAGAAACCTAGTTTGAGGGGGTTTTTTCCCTCTCCCTCTTCTTTCTCCCTTTAGCTAGCTGGGGGGAGGAAGAACCCTTTTTCTCTGTACTTGGGCAGTTGGCATTTTGCCATCTCAACCCAAGACATGAGTGTAGCTTGCAGCCAGCAGCTCTGTGCCTGGGGTCAAGTCCTTCCTCAGTCTGTCTCTGGTGCAGAGTGATCACAGAAACAACGTAAGGGCAGAACACAAAGGCACAAGACCAGCATCAGCAGATTCAGCTATTTCACCATTCTTTGCATTTCACAAAGCAATAGCATTTGTGTCATCTGTGGATGAGCGAAAACTGGGAGGCTGCTCAGTGCCATAACAAATGGAAATCACAGATGTTTTCTTGATCTTTTGAACCCTCAGCACTCTCAGATCCTGCTCTGTCCACAGTCTATTCCATGTTTAACTGACCCTCCTGTTCTAGTCTCACCACCTGAAACTTCCCGTGTTACTGACTGCTTATCATACCCATGGGACATCAAGGACAACCTATTTCATTCCCCTTTTTAACAGCCTTCTAAATATTTGAATACTTTCCTGTCTCCTGCAGGCTGTTATTTTGTTGATTAAACAATCCCTGCTCTTTGCACCTTCCCTCCGAGCACAGTCACGCACTTTCTGAAGTTGTTTCACATCTTGCTTTGAATCCTTTGCCTCAAAGGGAACTGCTTGCTCAGCTGAGGACTCCAAACCAAGAGGTTCTGGTCTTTTCCTTCCAAAGTGCAGGGGTGGCACTGCTGAGTCAGCAGCCCAGTTCACAGTCAGCTCTAACTGCCTGGTTTTTTCCACCTAAATGATGCACTTAATGAATCTCTGCCTGGTTGTCACATGGGTTGAAATTTCAGTTATACTTCTTCAAGAAAAAGAAACCTCAGGCATGTTTCTGCTCTGCATCATATAGCAAGAGTGAGTAAGGCAATAACATCAGTGTTTAAAATAAAGGAAGACAACACTCTCTCAGAATCCTCAACCTTCCTGCAAATTGGTGACTGAGAACTTAATTAAATCATTTAGTTAAGTTGGTGCTACCTAGCAGTCACTTAGAGTCATGAAATCCCTCCTTTTCCCACCCTTCACTTTCTTGTTGGCATCACCTCCACTGGTGGGCATCTTAGAGGTGCTGAAATGCAAACAGTCTAATAATCAACTTGTGGAAGCATTTTTATTCTGCCCTTCAGATGTCCGAGTTAAAACCACCTCACTGTGCAAACAAGGCTAAGCATTAAATGTGGACTCAAAAGGACAAGCCCTTGAATGAATGTAGAGCTTGCAGCTGAAACAACCCATGTCAAAGAAAGGCTATGAGCCATGAAGGCTGAGTGACAAGCTCTTCCTCATGAAGCAAATAACACAGTTTTAGTCATGAGGGATTAGACTTCCACCACCACTCCGTTGCTTTTTTTTTTTTTTTTTTGTAAATGAAAATCTAAACAAACACAGTGAAAGTAGGTTGGATCACAAACCATGAAGAATGCAAACAACTATCCAGGGCACTATTGTTAACACATTCATATTGAAACGTTGGCCTTGCAGAGTGGCCTGGATTACAAGATTTGCAAAACTGTGTTCCCCAGCCTCTACTGCTCCGTCATTCATTTTCTCCCCTGACCAAGAAGAACCATGTCTGGTGTGCAGATATTTTCTTAATTAAAACTATTTAATGAATGATACAAACACCATTCTACAAGCCATTTACTACACCCATTAAAATGCACAACCATGACCAAAGTCACCTTAAATCATTTTTTCTGATGTGCCCAACATGGCTGTAGCAGTAAAGTGCAGAACAGTCTCCAGTGCCCAGAACTGCTCTTCCCCCACAAAAGAACAGACAATATAAACACCTTTGTAGCTGTTTCAAGAAGCTTTGGGCAAGCCCATACTTGACTTAACGTTGTTATAGGTACAAGACATAGGCTGAAACTAAATTTAGAAATAGAAATGAGAGGTTAGTACTTGGAGATCTGTTAGCTGGTTAACCTCTGGGTAGCTCTAATAAATCACTGCTTTACTCACTGTTTAAATCAGAATAGATAAATGAAGTTTCTTACTTGTCCTTAAAGAGCCATTAAACAACATATAATGAAGTTCTGATTACTGATTATTGCCTGGAGGAAAAGAGGTGTAAATAGATAAATTAAGCATTGTGGAACCTTTGTCTCACTGAAGCCAATGAAGAAGAATTTAATTGATTATATACCTATGGCCTCTAGGACCTTTCCTACACTGTATTATTAGTGACCAAAATTTCACAACATGGTAAGGGAGGTATTGCTTATTGTCTTTGATCTGGCTAAAAAGACATTGCAAGATTTGTAAATAAGGAAGCATTCAAATAGTCTACCTTTTTTTTTTCAGTGCACTCTGCTGAATACACAGGTATATTTGATAGGGTCTGTAGCTCCGTTTGATTGAGCAGTTTCTATTAAAAATGTAGATGAGTTGAGACTAAAAAGCATACTCTGCAGAAATGTGTCACTTGGAATGACAGTTTTGAAATGGAAAAAATATTATCTTCAATAGTTTTCAATTATTGCATAAGAATCTTTTACAGTTAGATTGAAACAAGGTATGTATATATTTAGCATATCATTACAATATTTTATTTATGCAATGAAAACATAAAAATTAATAAAACAATACCTTTCTTTTTCTTTTGAATTTGTTTCTGTTGTGATATTGATAGGTCCAGACAGAGGTTTTGTTACTTATTCAATGATAGCAACATTGAGAGAAAATCAATAGTATTTATTTCGCTAATGCCATGCAGGTGACCAACACAGAAGGGTGATTTCTGAGATTTCAGCTGTCACCATTTGTTGTCAGCCTGATCAAGGCAGAGACATGGTAACAATTATCAGAGCAGACATAGATTGGTTTTGTGTATTAAGAACAAAACTTTCTGCCTTGGGTGTGCTAATCTTCCATGTCTGAAAGTGTTCCACGTTGCTAATTAGACTTAGTCCTGGCTTTGAAGATGCTGCGATAGAAGATTTTTCCTAAATTTATGTCCTCTGACAGTCACTGACTCTCATCCTGCCACCACATTAAAATGCCCACTTGCAGTGATTTTTGACACGATCTGCACAGCAGTTAGGGTACTGCAGGCATGGCATGTTTCTGCCTCTCCAGTACACATTCTGCATGGATCATGGAATCTGGGTCTTTACCAGCTGGGAAGATTTAATGGAAATCTACTCCAGGTGGTAGCAAAAAATGCCATAAAAAAGAACTGCTAAGAGAAAGTTTTGTGTTGTAATAGCAGCAAGGTATTTCTTGATAACATTAGAGGCAAGCCAGTTCTTACTGGGCAAAAACTTGCCTAACTTGTTTGCGTAAAATAAGCCATTTATAGTCATAAGTTCATAGTTAACACCTTCTAATTTCCATATTAATGACTGGATGAAATCTTGGGTGGAGCTTTCCTTTTGACTCTCAATTTGGGTAGTGTTCTCCTGACTTCATCCCTCAGGGTGGTCTTGAAGTGTCTTCATCACTGTTGGACTTCTGCCTTTTCTTTGTTCAGTGACATGACCTATCAAACTTGTAAAACCTTGGCTCTAACTCTACAAAATCTTGGATCTTTACCATTTTATCCTATTGAAATGTCTGGCTTAGTTTAGTGTATGACTTCTAATCTATGTTATGCTGGTTTCTATAATTGCTAGACAGACTGTACTAGAACAAAGTGACTAAAGCACTTCATGCTGATCACTGGCCCTGCAATGCAAACAACACTTTGCAAAGCAGAATTATAAATTTCACAAAACTAGGGGATTTTTTTAGTTTCTTTTCTCTTTCAGAGGGGAAAACCACAAAAACTATGGTGAGAGGCCCATCCTGTCCTGTATTCTTTAACTGCCCATACAGAAAGTTTTCAGTGTGCTGCAACTGAGTCAAAACACACCTTTGGAAAATAATGTCATGCTTTACCAGAAAACGTGTTTCATGCCCTTTCTTCACACATTTTCAGTAGTATATTGAAGCAGTAAAAGAAGACAAAATAGGAACTTTGGAGAAGTATCTGTTTCTTGTTTGCAGTGTTCATAGAAAAAAGCACATATGGGTGTGCTTGCAGACAGCACAAGCTTTGGCAGGTGGCTGGACTGGGCCAAGAGCCTCTGCATATTTATGAAAGCAAGATGGTGCATGAATTCATTTGACATTATTTCAGTCCAGACAGAACCTCATCTGGAAAGGCTGGTGATGAAGTGTTCTACTAGCACCTCTCATAATAATTATGAGATGTAATGAGGAAAATCAGCTGAAGCAGAATGGTTGGTCTCCTAGTGACCAGGGATAGGGTTTGGGGTTTTTTTCTATATTAAGATATTGCGATCTTATGTGTTAGTAAGACATAACTGTAATTCCATCTGATGCTGATTTAGAAACTCATCAAAGTTCATTATTAGAGCTGCACTCAGGGATCTCATTCAGTGTTTGCAGGAATTATTTAGATAAACACATGGGAAAGATGATAAAGGTATTTATAAAGCTACACTTAGATAACCACATTGCTCAGATAATTTGGCTGCTCCATCCCTGGAAACATTCAAGGCAAGGTTGGATGGGACTTTGAGAAGCCTGGTCTACTTGAAGGTGTCCTTGCTTATGGCAGGGGGTTGGAACGAGATGATCTTTGAGGTCCCTTTCAGGCCAAACCATTCTGTGATTTTATGATTCTGTGATTCTATTAAAATTGCCTCAGATGTTTGAAATGCTGCTGGAAGACTATAAAGGTGTTATCCTTAACTTTTTAAAGCTTTTCCTTGTAACAAATAACAACATTGTGATTAAAGAAACAGCATATTTTCTGAGAAATTGACATTTTAAGCAGGATGTATTTTTTGTGTGCAGATTGATTCTGGATACGGTTTGGAATTAGGTAACAACAGATGTCACATTAATATTTGGCTGCTGAGAAGACAGATGAATAATTGCAGCATGGAAGCATTAGACAAATTGATAATGGGCTTCCCAACACCTGCTGCTGTTGTTTCATTTTGCTGGACTGAACATTGCAGTGACTTAAAGAGGAAAGGTGTATTACAGTTTTTAATGCTCTGTAACAGCCAGTAATACTCAGTCAGTTTCAGCATTTTATACATGTTCCTGTTCATCATGGACCAACACACAATACCCAAACCCAAGAAACCATTAAGCTTTTGGAAAAAAAAAATTAAAAAAACCCTGCAGAGCAATAAATTATTCAATTTTTGTGGAGGAAAGCTCATCCAAACCCTAATGATCTGCAGCAACGAAAAATCCAGGTGGCTTTTTAAATCTTTCTTTTTCCCTGGACCAGAATTTCCCAACACTTTAGATATGAATCATTATGACTTAATTCAGCCTTAAGTCAGCAGGCTCACTTTCCTTGTGGATTTGGCCCAAAGCAGGATGGGAAAGCAACCTTCAGGGTATTCACCAGCAAACTGGTATCATGCAAGAAGAATATGTCCCAACATAGCACACAAAGCTTTAGCAACTGAACAAGACTCCCTGAAAGCAAGGAAAAGAACCAAAACATCGCATACATTCTTTTCTACTTACATTTGACTTATTACATCACTTCCACAGCATCAAATTTGCTTTGTTTCTCTACTTCTACACCTGCCTGTGGCTATTTTTGTGCTTTATTGAGTATTAAATTCTTGGTGTATTATCCCTCGTGCGCTTTGTATCTGCCTGACTGAACCATCCAGAACTAACCCCACACTGCCAAGGCAGCTCAGGGTCTATAACATCTTGACTCTGCTGAGGCTGGTGATTCAAAAGTTGCCTAACACTGGTGTCAGAATGAAAGAACATAAAATAATAAACCTGTTGTTTCAAAATGTTGTATGGGAGCAATTCAATATTTACCTGAAAAGTTATTTTGAACTCTGTTTCATCCATATTGAATGGATATCCTTGAATCGAAAGGCCTGATTTTTGAGAATATTGTGAATTTTCTTCCTAGGTAGAATTGTACTCAAGTTAGTGAAGGTTTCTCCCTTTCAATTTAGGTGAAGACTCTGCCTGAGGAGTGTCCTGGGGGAAAAAAAACAACAACAACAACAAAAAAAGAATGAAGAGACAATTTTCTAGTTTGCTCCAGATCCTAAATTCAATCCTGGCATTATTTCACTCAGCCCCATCATTTGCCAGGACATCACCATCTGTGACAGGCATAAAACCACGTGCTGGTACCCAGCAAGCAACATGCATGTGTGTTGTGTGTCTGTCTGTCAGTCAGAGAGAGATCAGGTAACTACTTTTGATTTAAGACAGGATTTGCACTTTCTGAATAGTATGACACCACTGTATCACCGTTAAACACAGTTTCTCTGTGTCTGCAGAAAAAGGCAACTCTTACTGGCAATATTGGGAGCCAGTTTGGGGTTTCATTCTGACTGATAAGTATATTGATGATTTTTATGAGCAAGGACACGAAAAATGGGACAAGAGAAAAAATTGGCTCATGAGACCAGCTGCTTCAGGGTACAGTAGGTGTACATATATCTCGCTTTATATGTCTGTCTCCAGTTCCAGTTGGAAACTACTTGTTCTAAGCAGACTGGGAGGTGCCTGTGTTTTTTTGTGACAAGCAGGCCCAGAGCCAAACAGCAAGTCTGATGGTGCCTCTCCAATAGCTCATCTGTCACTCCCAGGCTTAGTCACTTCAAAGCCAACAGAAAGATGACCTGCTGCTCCAGGGCAAGTCCGTTGTCTGCCCAGGCTCAGGGAGTCACTTTTGTCCCAGCTCTATGCTGAGAATGCCAAGGAGCTGTCTCAGTATCAACCACTTGCTCTAGACCCTTATGGTGTGGGCTCAGGTTTACACCTGGAAAGGAAAACAACTGGGACACTACAAGCATTGCTGATGGCCAGTACTCTGTGCCTGCCAGGGAAAACAGGATTTAAAGGGGAGAGGGAAATGAGATCAGACTTGTTAAAGCACCATTTCTGGTATCTATAATAACTCTGACAATACAAATTAGATTCCAGTTCCAAAGTCCCAGTTGGGGATTGTTCATTGCACCTGTGAAAATGCAGTTTTTCTAAGGGAAGAGAATGACGTCTCAAAATATTAATTATTCTTCTTGTCCATTTTGACCATTTTCCCATTTTCTTTCAACATTCCTTTTGCTTATTGACTCTACAAGACTAACTCCTTGTAAATTTGAAAGAGACTTGCAAATAAACTAGCGGAGAAACCCAAACCACCTGACATCTGCCATATACTTACAAAGACTGATACATTTTTCTTCTTTTTTTGAAGGGTCATGTATCAGTGTTTGTTAGCATGATTTCCGCTTTCATTTTTTTTATGTATGTTGTTGTGTGTAACTGTAGGCAGTTTCGACATAATTTCCTACTTTATTAGTAATATCCATTCAGTTCCATACTTGCTGTTTGAGATTGATGAAGGACACTCTGTCCATGTATTCTGACAGCTGTCAGGTTTTGTCCATGGTGATTTATCCCAACCATTTCCAGGAACAGTTTGGAGAACATCTCAGTGCAGTTTAACAGTTTACTCAGAGATAAACTGCCTCGGATTAGAATCGTGCATTCCTCTGATGGCATCTGCTGTACAGGATGCTGACTGATGTGTTTACAAAAACCCTCAAGAACAGCAGCAAAACTTGTCTTTTTCTGTTAGAAAACCCAAGACTATCTTTATTTCTCTGTGGCACTAGCAGGTGTGGAAAGAGTAATTTTTTAAGAAACAAATTTTGGAAGTATAGATCTGCAGGACCCAGAACACGATTAACTACAATCTGCAAAATTCTATAAGATCTACACCTCAAAAGTAACAAAGACAGAGGCAATGCTGCATTCCTTTGGACATTTAGTGATTCATCTGTATCAGCCTGTGTGACTGGCTTTTGTCACCTTTGGTCTGGGACAATCCTATTGGGAATACGCTTGACTCCCTGAGGTGCTGTGACCTCCTCTAGCTCTGCTCTGAAGTCAGCTTTATGCTGTGTTAAACAGCAAGATTAGAACTGGGCCATCAATGTTTCAAAAGCACTCAAGCTCCCTTTGAGACTTGAAAAACTCCAAAAAACCCCAAGAAAACAAAGAAATTAAACATGCATGTTTACACAGAAGCACGGATTACCGAAAAGCTTTTGAGTTTGCTATATTGAAGTATTTTACTCCAACTATTTCTCATTTATTTTCTAACTGGAATTCATAACAGACTGAGGCAGGTAATCACCAGGTTCATTAATGTGTGTTTCTCTGTTTGAAGGATTCCATTTAAGGCTTAAAGCCTTGAAATATGTAAACTATGCATTTAATCACACAGCATCAGTTTCTGTAACCTGTTTTCCAATCACTGCTGCAATTATAGATCAGCAAGCCACACTCAGAAGCAGGTAGTAGCTAGTGATAATTTTCTGGTTTAAAATTTAAGACAATGAAAAAAATTAATTAGGGTTTGTATCCCAGGAAGCAGAAACTGTCTAGAATATTATCTTTAAGGCGGTGGAGGTAACTGTTTTCAATTTAATTCAGTGAAGTCTTTTCACTGAATATTCTTTTGATTTAAATATGGTTTGCTTTCAAAATACCAAAAAAAAAGTTTCTTTGCCTCTCTTATTTGCAGTTTTTTAACAGAAAGTAACTTCTAGTTTTTACTCAGACTCAAAAATATTTTAAAGTTTTAGTTATCACTGAAAGTATTTGATGATGATATCTCCATGCTGCCTATGACATTCTGGGAAGCACAAATGTATGTTTTCAGAAGGATCCAAAGCGATCTTGTGAATTGCTCTTACATATCTTGAAAAAGCACACACTTGTCAAGAACTAAAACATAATACTCTTATACTGGAATTCTGCAGTTAGTACGTTATTAGTGACCATTTGAGTAAATAGGAGAGAAAAAAAGAGCAACAGGTATCATCCCTATGTTTTGATGCAACTGAATATGGTCAGATGTCATAGGAAAAAAAAAGAAAAAAGAAAAACAATATTTTCATGATTGCTACAATAAATAAAAAATATATAAAAGCAACACATGTATTGATCAGGAACAAGAAGGTCCTTGTTTTGAACAGCAAGCCATTCGTGACTTTTAGTTAGAATACCTTAATGTTCCACCAGCAGTTCTGGGACATATATCAGGGTATCCAAAATCTTAGGTTACTGAAGGACATTATCAAGGACAAAAGAATGAACAATATTATTGTGTACAGCAAATCTCCACCTGTATGAGGCTTTGAGTTACTTACACAATTTACTAATCCTTGAAATGCTCAAGAGCATCAGGATGCTCTGAAGGCTTTTGCATACAATACCACACTCAGGCGAGATGGTTTTCTGAGACCTTAAAAAATAGCAAATAAAGTCACCAACATTTTGTGTGAACAGCATTCGACCCAGGTGATCCCAATTCCTTCCAAATTCACACATAGGATTTCCATCAGAAAAAAAAAAAGCTGACAACTAATCCTTTGACAGTACCACCTCTCTGCCAATTCTTCAGTTTTTTACCACCTAATTCTCATTACCCAAATTTGCACAGTCCCTTGTTAATGTCATTCTGGTTAATCTTCACCATTGGGGATATCTTGTATAATTTGAATTCCTCATAACCACAGTCTTAACTTGTCATTGCTTTTAAGTATCTGAAATCCCAAAGCAATCAAACATATTAGGGGTACCACAACTTACAAACCCCAGACAATTCTCTTATGCGAAGACAGCATATTTTCCCCTTCATTCTCAATTTACTGGCAGATAGAAGAAGGCTTTACTTTTCCAGCAGGACTTTGGCATCACAGAAAAATACCTCTGGTACTAAAATTTACCAGGTAAAACTAAGTGTAGTGCTCTGAGCTTTCTTAGTACTTCCACAGAAGACCTTGGAATAATGGCTTACAGTCCAGTTCACTGACTGATGTCCAGATCACAGGGGTTTCTTGGTGCAGTATTTGCCACCACTGATTTTAGGCGTCCTTTTCATCTCCTCCATGACAGAAGCAAACATTTTTCCCTAAATAAAACAACCCTCGGCCAAAATTTCTATATCTGTTGTATCACTATTTCTCTTACTGCTTGGACTGAACAACTAAAACTTCTACGAATGAAACATAAGCGGGCAGAGTGGAAACTGACCTGTGTGGCCAATAAAGCTCCTGAGGGAGAATGTGTCCCTCATGGAGAGCAGAGTGCACACAACATGTACAAGGAGCTTGATTTCAAAACCTCACCTCAGCATAATGAAGCTCACTCTCTGAAAGCATTTTAAATCTGCACAGGACTACCCCTAAAACCTGCTCTTGAATGCCACTGCTGGCACTACATAGGGGTAGGGAATTCTCTCTATCCCTCACACTGCAAGATGTACCACTGGAAAAGGGCTTCCTGGTTTCCTAATCACCCAAATATTGGAGCTGAAAACATGGCTTGCCAAGCTACACCAAATTCCCTGGAGTCAGCTGCTGTTGCTCTGCTCTCTGAGCTTCACAATGTATCAGAAATTCAGTATCGGAAATCAGGACATAAAGAAGTCACGTACTGAACATAACTCTCTGACATTTAAGAGTTTAAACCTAGATATTAAGGCACAAAACCACAACTGACGAGCTGGTTAGTGCTTTAAAAATCCAGAGAGGAAAGCAGTTTCTTAACGTTAATCATAATCTTATCTGACACTTGTCCTATTTCAGCAGGTGGGACCAGGTTATCACTGTGACCAAACCTGTGTATTCTACACCCTCTGTGTAATTTTCCATGACCTCTTAGCAATGGAACATTTGCTGCAGCTGCCCAGGACACACCCAACTCCTCAGGATGTAAGCTGGGTGTTAAAGAAGCCTGTGAGATAGGACCAGTGATAATTCCCCTCCAGGAAGTTGTTAGCACCTCCGCACCCAGCCTGAGGAGTCGTGTCTGCTAATGGGCCATCAACAATTCCAAAAATACCCCATGACTTGCAGAGTCAGATCACCCATTTTGGAACTCCTCTCCCTGGAAGGTACTGGGTGTTCCCACATGAACCTGAAGGTATATAATCTTGGGGTTTGGAGACCTCTGGTACCACTCGTTGGATCCAGAGGAGGACCAGAACCTTGACAGGAGGAGATCATCACTCTTGACCAGACTGCGACCATTATCTGCACCACCAGCTTTTTTCCTTCTTTTTATTTTGGACTGAGGGGAACTACGTGTGCTCAGCACAGGGGCTTATAAACACCATTCTGTTTGTGCCCCAGGGTGCTGGGTTATGCCTCTGGGTTTTATGGGTTAAAACCAATTTTTTTTTGTGTCATTGCATTTAATATAATATTTTTATTAAATTGTAACTCTGACTTATAATCTCTCTTGAGCTGTGTTCATTTCTCTTACTGGTTTACCTTTAAACCAGGACACACTTAAAGAAAAGACTCCTCCTAAACTCTTCCACCCATGGAGAAATGCAAAGTGTGTGACACAGTTGTACCATGTATTAAGGAAGGAATATGTAGCTAGAGCCATGTTGCAGGGAGTATTTGATAAACTCCTCCAAAGTAGTGAAGGGGGACAAGGGCAGAGGACGGCGAGGAACAATTTCTCCTTTGCCTTGACTTCTCAACTAAAACTACCACAAGGCAAGTCTCATGTCCAAATTATACCACACTTCTAGAAAAGAAAGTCTGTGGAAGTAAAAGTTTCAAACAAATCAGAGACCAAGAATTTCAATCTTTTTTTATGAATTACATTTGGCCATGATCGCAGCCATTATGACATTAATGAACATTTTGATAGGAAAGATTGATTTACCAACATGTTCCTTCAGCAGCATTCTATTTTTTCACGCAAAATTATTTTGCCAATATTTGTTTTATGAGTTTTGCCTCTGTTTTAACAGAAAAGGAAATAATTTTTTTATATCTTACCACTTGCAGCTTTATCTTACCAAAGAGGCCTTGGGAAACAGAAGTGATGTGCTCTAATGAATTGCCACTGATAACTTCAGCTTGATAACACATGCTTAATATTTTCTAAGAACAAAAAAGCTGTGATTTTGGTAGTCAACTCTCCAAAACCAGCTCAAGGCACACTAACCTTAGTACATGACATCCAAAATTTGCCAGAATTATGCTGATCCTTGGTTCATTTGGGATCAAGAGGTCAATGATTAAATTGTCACCTCCTTCCACATAAATTCCCTCACAGGAAATTTTTGTCATCTGTGACTGAAGGAAAGTTGAAGTATGAGTCACAAAAAAAGGACAGAGAGGCAGCACAAAGTACAGTGCAAATTGTAAGATTGAAATTATTCCTGTTATCCCTATGTGGACAGACCTGTTTATGTATCCACATCCAGTGCTGCTTTGCTTTACATCACATCATCCTGTGTTTGCCCTTTCATCACCAGAACTTTACCTCAAGTCGTGTATCAAGTCAGAAGCTTTGAAAAATCACTTCTGCTTTAAATTCAGGTCTCCTCTACCAGGATGCAAGCATGAAAATGGACTATTTAATTGCCTGTGACATCTCCTTGTTGCATTTCTGGTTCACTTACCTGCTGCACTCTACTTTGATGAAGACATAAACCAGAGTTCACTTTGTGAAACTTGCCCCAGGCTTTCCTCAGCAATATGTGATAGGCTTGTGCAGCTATGAAACTGTAGTATGTTGTAGAAAAGCTGAAGTCCAAGAGGCCCTGTTTCAATTTGTGCATCATTTTCTATTACATTCAGAGTGAAAAAGGTGATAAAATACGACAAGTTTTTCTGTAATGATTGTCATTTCCATAAAGCCAAGTTATGTAAGGAAGAACTCGGTCCTGCAAAGGAGTGACGTTTATATGTGTTATATACTTCTTTCATGTATCTGAGAATCTCATAAAATTAATATGCTAAGAGTGCTAATGAGATAGAGATGGTTGATCTCTGGATGAGTGGCACCTAAGATAACTAATGGTTTCTTGAGTGTCACACAAGGTAGTCATGGTAGAGTACAAAATCTTCACACTCTCAGTATCTCAAGGTCACATCTTAACCACGGCATCACTTATAGATCATGTACTGACATCCAAATGACTGTGTTCAGAAGACTCTATCACCCTTCAAGACATCTTTTTCTTCCTCCATCAGGATCCTTGGAAACTTCTACCACTTCAAGCAAGAGATGTTTGTTCCTATCCTGTCTCTCAGAGATCTGATCGCATTGCCCAAGGATACACATTACTGACCTCCTCCATGGTAACAGTCAGGCCTTGGGGCTTGCTGTTGGTGATGACATTGAACAAAGCTGAGGCAGTTAATTTTTTCAGCATTTGTATTTTCGTTCAGAGCAACCCCATCTTGCTAGGAGCTTGGATTTAAGCTTGTCCTCTTTCCCAGAAATTGGTTGCTTTCCTCTGTACTACCCAGGTATACTTAAGTTGGAAGTGAAAAATTGTTTTGGAGTAGCCCTCAAACTTAAAACTCAAGCAGGGGGAGTTCACCTTCCTCTCCTGTTGGACAGGAATGGTTTGTATTCAGAAAAGGGGTATTTGTAGGAAAGCCCTGATTCCCACTGACTTGGATGCCTTTAGG
This sequence comes from Sakesphorus luctuosus, assembly GCA_013396695.1. Lineage (NCBI taxonomy): Eukaryota > Metazoa > Chordata > Aves > Passeriformes > Thamnophilidae > Sakesphorus > Sakesphorus luctuosus. The sequence goes on from VWZD01002569.1 coordinate 147,831, forward strand.
GTTAAATCTTCAGCCTCAGTGACTGGCTGATATACAATCATGGTCACATTGATGCCAAAGTCTTCCTGCTATTCCTGGTCAAAATGAAGAACAGATCAGAATGTCAATAAAATTTCAAGAACAAGTTCTTCATGTACCAGGATTTTTCTACAGCCTGTGCTATGGTGAAGCACACATTTGTTTGGGTTTTGGTTGGTTTGTTTGTTTTTTTTTTCTGTGAAATAAAGGTTAGGAAAGCAGCATCTAAAAAGATACCAAAACCATCAGCAAAAAAACCATACAGTGCAGTAATCAAGCAACACTGCTACATCTTCTTTAGGATGCACCAAGGACATAATTGTAGGCACTATTAATGCATGGATTTGTTCTCTATTTAAGATGTTTCCACCCATGATTAAAAGTCTATAGAGAAGGTTAGAAGTGTATTGCATGTTAGCCAAGCTCTATCTTACAGGTGAAAGATAAAGTATGTGGCAAAGGGGGAGACTGGAAGAAGAACAAGGAAATCACAAACCATTAGTCTGCGTGTGCAACCATGTGCAATTCTTTCAAAGTTCAGTTAGGCTCTGTGAAGGATGACCCACCAGTAATACCAAGCAGAAGTGCAACCCTGCTTGTAGGTTGATAGCTAAGGCAACATCTGTAAAAGAGACTTGCAACCCGTGACAATGCAAATTTCTGTATTTATAACTGCTGCCTATGACATTTTTCTGTCACTCCTTCAGACAGTTGAAAACTCTGTAGATTCTCATATAAGCAACATTCTGCTAGGGTGTGGGCTGTTGATTTTCCTCAGGATAATGAAATGCCAGGTTTATTCCAGCACACATGCTAAATGTGCAGACTGCATCTGTCATAACCTGATGCTGTGCTGGGAGAGAGAGAGAAAAATCGCCAAAGACTTGTGCTTGTCTTCCTTCAAGGGAAGCTAATACTTTCCCACTCAAGCACCATCTACTGAAGTGATGTAAGATCAAATCAACCTCAAAATTTTTAAATTGCATAATTTTTGTTTATTTGTTTGCTCTTTTGTTTTTGTAGATAATAGTACTTGCCACTGACATTTTATTTTGCTTGTTTTGACCTGTTTTGCTTTTAAGGGCTGTTTTCTAAGAGTTTTAGCCAATTGTGCTGTACATAAAGACGGCTGAACAAACCTGGCATCTCTGTGATTAGTTTCTGTCCTGTCAATGTTGGAATAACGATTCCTGGCAATGAGAGTATCTCAGCCCTGTCCTCTTGGCCACTGAACTACACTGATACTCCCTTGAACTGGCAGGACTTCCAACCCATCAACCCCAGGAATTTTCTTCAGTTTTCTTTTCACTGAATCTTCTGCTCAGAGAAGAGTAATTCAGATACAACATTTTAGTTGTATCTCAAACAGCAAAGAGATTGGGCAGTGAATTTAGAAAAACTAACCCTATAGCCTTGGATCCAGGCATGATTCCTCTTCATCCTTAGCATATGCATCAGCTGAGGTTCCAGCACACAGAGAAAGAGCCCCAGCCAAATAGGAAGCCTGTAGCTTATGACTGAGCTGTCCCTTTGGAGAACTCTCCCTCACTGAGAGTCCTTCATCAATGAACAGGATGACACCTACCTTCATGTTTTGAATAGTTTGATAAACAGCCTTTGGTGTAGCATTATCATCCAAGGGTACTGTTGTTTGACTTAGAGATGGGGTGAAGGCCCCCTTCTACAGGTTAAAGAGCAGAGATCCTGCCTCCAACACCTCAACTGCTGACACCAAAGTAATTTTAAATACTGAAAGCAAACATCAGATATCTGCAGATTCCTGCAGTAGGAGACTAAATTAATTTGATAGAGTCACTACACACTGCATAAAATAAAGTACACCTTTCATTTCTCTTGCTTCAGTACAGTTCTAGTATTTTTCTGTTGCCAATAGACCTGAGTTGTTATGCTCATATTACATAACAGATGCTAGCAAATTCCTTCAGTGCACTGTGAGCCACAGGTCAAGTGACAGACACTCTTGCCTAAGCATCCCAGTTTGACTGGCATTGCCACTGAGCCTATGACATGGTTCAAATATGCCTTCCCCATCTACAAGCTATACTGGTGCATTCATGTGAATAAATGTCATCCAAAGGCATTATACTCTTTCCTGAGCCTGGTGGAATATCAACAACATTGTAACACTCAGTTTTAAGGAAAGCTGTATCTGTTTATATCATCATCAGGTAGCCTTCAAATGCACTGAATGAGTCCTTGAGGAAATCTCTACAACTGGAGAAATGAAAATAATCACAGATCATGCTACTGTACTGGAAAAGAAAATTATCATTTTAAGATGGTATGTCATCAAGTCCATCTATAATCGAAAGGAAATGTGTATGTTTGCCTTGCAAAAAAAGACAAAAAGTAGCTTAACCAATCATGCTAAGACTTACACGGGAATTGTAGGAGCATTTGTCCCCAGTATGTCATAATATATTCTGAATTATATGAGTTTAGGTTTGTAGCTCCTTACTAATTAGCCAGAAACCTCTTTTTGATTTTTTTTTTTTAATAAAAGGAAGCAAATGTGAGCATTTAAATGTACACTGATTTCAACTCCAAATAAAACTGCTGTGGTATTACACAAATATGGATGAAGTTTCACCAGAAATGGCTGTAAAAGATCTAACTTCCAGAGGGAAGAGAAGCAATTTAAGCAGTTTATATGACCAGTTACAGAATTTGATCAGGCAGAAATTATACTCATTTAGACTCCAGAAGCATATTTTTGCTATAATCAGCTATTGCACTTCCTTGAGAGTCTTTTATCACATGATCTGTCTTTAATTTTGCTTTATGTCCCTGACTCATATGTCTTTAGCAATTTTTACTTAACAGCTGCAGAAGTGGTTTATTCACAGGTGGAAAAAGTCATCCTACTCCCAAAACAACAACCACCTTGACTATTCAAATTTTGGTTACAGCTGGGTACTAACACACCATTTTTGTGCACACCCAAGTATTTGCCATGCTATCAAGCGTTGTTCACCACTGATTAATGTTGCCATGATCATTTACTTTCCCAAGGTGCAGACAGCTGCAAGGACGGTGGGATTTCCTACAGGGGGTTGCTGAACCAACCATCTGCTGCTGTGACCACACAGGACTGCAAACCAGCCCATTTAGGGAAATCCAACTCAGGAAGTCAGATGTCACCACTTAGAACACAACTGTTCAGAGAGCAAAGACAAGGCATCATCATCTCTAGGTGGGAATGTGCCAGCAGTGAGGTATCTCACCAGATATTATCAGAGTCAAAGAAAGGGTTATGGTACCCCACAGGAAGATCTGGTGTGACCCAGAGCAAAACTCAACCATAGATTAAGCAGATGTTTTGCATTACAAGGTTTTGGCATCTTTGCAGAAGCATTTCAATAATGCTGTCTGCTGGCAATACAGTTACTATGGACTAGACAACACTTTATTTTATAGGAACCAATATTCCCATGTTTAGACTGAAAAAGTGGAAATGAATCCAACTCAAAGAAAACTTGACTCTCTATTCCCCAGCAGAATATTCTGAATTTAGAAATAATTTCTTTTCCTGTGCCAGGCTCAGTTCAGCTTTTGCAGTTAAGGAAAATAGAAAAGAGAAAAGAGAGAAGAGAGAAGAGAGAAGAGAAGAGAAGAGAAGAGAAGAGAAGAGAAGAGAAGAGAAGAGAAGAGAAGAGAAGAGAAGAGAANAAAGAAAAGAAAAGAAAAGAAAAGAAAAGAAAAGAAAAGAAAAGAAAAGAAAAGAAAAGAAAAGAAAAGAAAAGAAAAGAAAAGAAAAGAAAAGAAAAGAAAAGAAAAGAAAAGAAAAGAAAAGAAAAGAAAAGAAAAGAAAAGAAAAGAAAAGAAAAGAAAAGAAAAGAAAAGAAAAGAAAAGAAAAGAAAAGAAAAGAAAAGAAAAGAAAAGAAAAGAAAAGAAAAGAAAAGAAAAGAAAAAGAAAAGACTGTTTTGGCCAGCTCCTCAGGAACACAACATCTAAGAAGATAGTGCTTCAAATCATAAGACCTGCTTTTGGCTAGATGAATGTAAAGCCCCAGGAGATGAGGAGTTAGTCTCTCCTAACTTTCTGCAGGAAAATGACTGGCCCTAGAGGAAGAGGAGAGAAACAGTGTGGTGATGCAGCCATTGGAAGTGGGAAAAGAGCATATGTGCCACCAGGAGCTGACACTTGCTCTACTGTCGAAGTCATTGTGTAAGATCTGTGTGACATTCCATAATAATTGAGTTTGGAAAGTTTAACCAGCATGCCTTTTCCTTTCATAGTTGCCTATTTCCTTTAAACAGCAGAACAGGTGTGTTTTTTGCTTACAGGTCCTCTAATCAGATGGGGGATCTCATGCAAGGTAGAGGCTTCCTGAGAAAGTATAATCCGCTTATCCTCTGTAACCAGGCCAAACAACTCCAATCTCAGCACCACAGGAGATTTCTGCATCTGTTCTCACTTCATTGTCTTTGGTTTGTCTGATGTCAGCAGGTACAGTATGAGTTAAAGACGCTATCAGTAAGCATTTACTGTGAAATACTCAGTGCTATGGTGCTCTGAGGCTGGTAACAACACCAGGCTCTCTAATAAGCATCTAATTTTTCCTGAGCTCCTATAGAAACAGCAAGATGTCTACAATCAACACCACAAAACATCAAAATTTAAATGGCACATGGCAATAGGGGATGAAATTCTAATTTTGTTTTATCTCAGCAGTATGAGCACCTACCACAAAATTAAGAGAGAGAAAATTCCTCACATTCTTTTCTACTCATACTCACTTCAGGGAAATTCTCATCATCCCCATAGGAGTACAGCCAGGTATATGATGCAAAGCCTCCCAAAATTAGCAGAAAAAGCAGGTTTATCCCCACATATCACTACTTGCAGTAAAATTTATATTAAAATTTTTGCCAGAAAGTGTCCAGGACTCCCAGGACATGCTTCCCTCTTCTGTTGACTGCTTGGGGTTTTACAGTATAACTAAGGGCAGGTTTTGGATTTCTATTACTCTTACATCTGAGTATCACAATCTTCAGAAACGTGTTTTCAAAAAGGCAATTATGACAAAAAAATCTTCAATATGCTGTTTCAGATATCTTGTTAGCGCATCTGTTCTAGTGTCTTGTAAATAACAGTCTGTAACAGGAATCAAACTGCAATGTTTTGACTGACACATCATATACTGTTCCAAAAAATATCTTTTCCCAGTGATATTCAAAGACTATGTATCATGTAATGCAAGTGGTATTCTTCTTTCTGTCCCTATTGGGATATTTCCTTGGCACTCAGTGCTGTTGTGCGCTCCCCACACCAGAGGAAAAAGCAGGAAAAGTTCTTCACCAAAAGGATTTTTAAGCCCTGCCCAGATTTCCCAGGGCAGTGGTAGAGTCTCCATTTCTGAAGGGATTTAAAGATGTCTAGATGTGGCACTTGGGGCTGTGGTTTAGTGGTGGGCTTGACAGTGATCTTAGACTTGATGGTCTTAGAGGTCTTTGCCAACTTAATTCTATTTCTAACTGATTCTTTGATTCAAAGGTCTCTACAAATTGAATTTTCAAATTTATGAAGAGTCAGGTAAAAAAACAAAAACACACTATTGAAAAGAAGTAGCCTCATGTTACAGAGGTGTAAACCTGATACAGACCAGTATAAGAACCAAAGGTTACAAGGCTCAGTAAATAATGTCCTAGTGGAAATGCAAATCTTCCTAGACAAATGCATCCCACCCTGCTTGTAAACAACAGGTGGCTGGATGGGACAACCCAGGGTCTGGCAGTCAAGATCCTCTTCTTCAAGGATTCTCAGACAAGTCCCTGATCCAAAGAGGCAGATATTTGGATGTTTTTAAATGTTTTCGCTAAGGAGCCAGAACCCTTCTAGGGATACTTAAAAGATCCTGCCCTGAAGAATAAGAATGATCCAGGACAGGACAGGTGACAGTTTCAGTGCTGGCCTTGGCAATGAGCAGGGTCAGTACAGAGAAAGAGCTGAGACAACATTCAGACTGACCCCAACCCCATCCCACTGTCACAGAACCTGAGATAACAGTAATTTTCCAAGCACTAGGAGTCTGCTTTACAAATTTCACTTTGTACTGACTGCCAACTAAAGCACCTGCTCAGCTGCACTGGCAGAGAACAAGTGTTTAGGGCTGAAGAAGGTGAGGTTGTTCAGAATGCTGTGATGTTCCCAAAGCATTCTTCCTAGAAGATATGCCAGAGAAGATGGTAATGAAGATGTAGAGAAACTATCCCATTGCTTAAAAAACCTCCCTTCCCCCAAAAGCCAGGCTTCCAATAGTCAGTCGCTTGGTCACTTCCCACAAGCAGTCCTACAACAGCCTGGGAAGGTAGCTAGGACTCTGTCAGGACCTTGGATGAAGGGATTTACAGCTCCCTGCTCATTGCAGCTGAGCGGACTTTGGAAGCACAATGGTTCACATTGGTACAGTGTGGACAACCACAGCTCAGTCACAGGAGATGGTTGTTCCAAATTTTTTAAAGGGTTTGCCCAAAATTGTCTTTATTTCCCTATTTTTCTCTCATCTGCCTGTTCTCTCATCTGTCTGTTTATTCTGGAATGGGATGAGAACAATATGAGGCTTTAATGAAGTCACTGAGTCAATGCCTACACCATTAACATGTTATCTAAAGATACTTTCTTTATGCTTCCTGGCTGGAAAAGGAAAGCTAAAGAACAGTACATTTGATTTATTTTCTTTCTAAACACCCCACATAAATTAAGGAGTTGTGTAATTCATACCCACTGTTATTTATTTCCACAGTTCTGTGACTTGAATGATTAGGAAGGGGCTTTCATGTGGTCAGCAATGAAGGTGTCAGTGCAGCCTGCCAGCACAGCACTATTGAGATTCTTCAGGCTTCAAGTGGTGAGGACAAGTTCTCACCAAAGTGATGAGAGGCAGGAGGAGAAGACAAGCAGAGCTGCGAACACAAGGCTGAGTGAGCCATTTGCGTATTTGCAGATTTGTTTTGTTCAGGGACTCAGATTCTGCCATTTAGAGTTTGTCCTTGTCATTCTGGAAGTGTTCCCACCTTGGAGACATCCTTGTCATTACGCTGGTGAAAAAAAGCTGCCTGAACAAATAGTAAAGAGAACTCCTCCCTGAGTTTAGATCTCCCCCTACTGCTAGATGGTACCAGGGGGACCAATGTTACTGGGCAAGCAAGGTAGAACAGTTGCATAACCCTGAAAACAGGCAACAACTGTTCTTTAGCCCATCAATCTCAATCCAGCAGCACACTGCAGAGAGGACAAACTCTGCCTTTAAAACCAAAAGAGAAAAATCTTGTGCAAAGACTGGCCTGAATGCCTGGATGCAATGGCCCCTCCCAACAAGGCAGACAAGAAGCTTTATGAATAGAGAACATGGGCTGTCGCCTAGTGAGATTTTGATGGGCAGCAGAGCAATGAGGCCACTGTTGCTTGGGCTAATGCCTCTCAGTGATGACAGTAACCAGAGGCAGGAAGCGATGATGGGACAGCACAGCCCAAGTGGTGATGGATCCTGGCCTCTCCAGAGTGGTGAGCAGAATGCCAATGGCCCTTCTACCCTACTCTGGAGGGACACCAACTCCAGCTCCTTCCTGCAGGTGTGGAGGCAAGCCCCATCGCTGGTGCTTTTGAGGAGCACCAACACACTGGCTTCCAGAAGCATGGAGACTTGGTAAGTGGAGAGAGACCTGGCACTGTGGGCGCGTGCCAGTGGCAGCAGATGGGCTGGAGCTAAGCATCTCTTTCTGCTGCTCCCTGCCAGCAGGGAAATGAGGCACAGGGGAGAGAGACTCTCACCGAGGGCTGGCTATTGACCACTCCCTGGCATAGCCCAGGGCAAAGTAGTGAGGAAAGAAGAGTCATCCATCTGCAGTCAGTCCACACTGACTGGTACCACCACTCTGGCCCTCACAGGAAATCTTGGCAAGGCATCAGGAGCAGAGACGAGACACAGAGCCATGGGTGTGTGACAAAGCTAGCTGAGAGACAACAACACAGAAATGCAGAATTTCAAAAAAAAAGGAGCCAGTATTTCTATTTTCTTCTGACATCATGTGCCTGCTAGGCTGAACATCCCATTGTGACATCACTGAAGGGTGGAGAGTGACATTACTGAATGTCAAATTGTTGCTTATATTTGGATGCTAGGAGAACCTTGGCCAGCCTGGCTTGAGACGAAAATGGCCACAAAGAAAGACAGCACCTGCCCTATTTGCCAGGACAGTCAGCAGGACGTGGCTTCTGTGCTGCCCTGTTGCCACCAGTTCTGCCTGGGCTGCATCCTATGGTGGGCACAGGGAAAGCGATCATGTCCACTCTGCAGAAGAATGATAGAGACTGCCAGGTTTTCTGAGCATGGGGAATGGGACTATGTACAGCTGGTCATCGCTTCCCCTGAAGAGTCAGCAGAAGCCCGTAGCCAGTCAGGGAGAGCTCCTGGCCACCTGGAGGAGAGCAGCCCCCATCCCCCTGTGGTGTCCCCTCCATCTTCCCCACAGGGGACACTGTCCCCAGATGAGCAAGGTTTTTCTGGTCTGGAGTTCCTGGGAGACATCCTGCCTGATGTCTGGGCAGGACTTTTCCATTAGCAACACCAGTTCCTGGACCTTGTGCGGCCCTGGCTGTGCCAGAGGCTGAAGGGAATATACAGAGACCGGTGGTGGCTGGTAGAGGCCTCAGAGAGCTGCATCCTGCACTACCTCTGCATCTATGGTCCAGATGCAGAGGTCTTGATACCGAGGCTGATTTTCCTTGGGGAACACACAGCCTTGCTGGTCCAGGGCCTCATCAGTGCTACTGCAGATCAGTGCAGTGAGGAGGCCCAAAGGCTGCTGCATTCCCACACTGCTGAGGTTGAGAATGACAGCCCATCAGTCAGCACCAGCTCCAGCTCCAGCTCCAGCCCCAGCTCCAGCTCCAGCTCCAGCTCCAGCTCCAGCTCCAGTTCCAGTTCCAGCTCCAGCTCCAGCAGGTCCACATCCAGCAGGCCCCCGGAGGGCACCCCTGCCAGCCACCCCACAGGACCCAGTGTGGGAGAAGAAGCTGCTACACTGGAGGCTGCCCTCATGGGGCTTCCAGCTGCCTCCAGCCTGAGCCTGTCCCTGCAGAGCTGGACCAGCCCCAAGACGAGCCAGAGCAGACAGCAGTGACAGGTCACCCTGCTCAGGGCAGCAGCCATAGCCCCTCCACTCATGGTCAAGGCAGAGGCTACTCACCTGGGCCAGCCCAGTATGCCCAGAAGAGTAGAGCCCCCAATGCTCTGGACCCTCCCCAGCCCAACAACAAGTCATGACAGGAATTGACCTGACCCCTGCAGCCCTGAGGTACCCTCACCATCACTTAAGATGAAGTGATGAAACTTCATCTCTCTTCATTGCCCATTTTCCATGCAAAACCCACAACCTGGGGCCAATGGAACCCTTGGCAACTTCAGGAAGCTGCCTCACCTTTCCAGGTCTGCCTTCTTGAAGGAGCAAGATGAGGTCTCCATTAGGTCCAAGAGAGGCAGGGGTCTGATCAAATCCTTAAATACTTGAGTCTCGTGGTAACTGGAAGAGCTCAACATACTGAAACACAAGCACATTTGAAAATCTTGCTCCAGGTACTATTTGGCTTATGAAAGGATAGTCTGGATCAACAATGAACATAACTATGGAGAAATAAAGTTCCAATACAGTCCCTTGTTCTTGTAATTTTATTTGTGGATTTGAAGTAGATTGTTTACGTCTTTAAGGACCTAAATAAGAACCAAGTAGCTGTTAAGCAGTGGGAGATCAAGGACAAAGAGTCTTATGATGGTTGAGACAGTTGTTCTGCTCCAATCAGCACAGAAGTTGTTCCTTCATGACCGCCAAGCAAGATGTCAATATTAGACAGATAAGGTGAAACTGAAGATTTAGATGAAACTATGCCCAGGTATTTATTATTATCTTTCTGTTAGAAATTATGTGAAGTTGCAATGGCAACCCAGTCTGTATGCTGGATATGATTTGTATTATACCAAGCAAAACTTCAAATATATTTCAGAGCACATAGACTCTTAAACAGCCACAGATCACCTGTGCCTATAAAGAACAATTTGGTGAATGTTGGCATTCGGGAGAAATAACAATACAAACATCTTTGTTTTGACAGTTCTTGAGATGTATTACAAATAATAATTATAATAATAATAAAAAATACATGTCCATTTTGTTCCACCCCTTTCAAATTTTGGCTCAGGTTTCTCTGACTCATTGCCAGGATCATTGCCAGCATCCATAAACAACTGTCTGCTATAGCCTTCTTAACACCTTGAAGAAACCATCAGCTCCTTGTCACCATGGCAATTCCCATCTCTTCGCCCATTTCACCTCAGGACCCATGAAACAATTCCACTGACTGCAGAGCTCTCCAGAGAAATGACCAACAGGGTACTCCCCACAAAGTGCTCTATCAGTTACTTGACAGCTTACTGTGAGTGACCAATGAACCTCTCAAATGGGAGATGGAGATGGACAAGAGACATGTGCTCTTGGAGTTCACGGAATATTGCAGAGTGTGACTGAGCACAGCCATGGCAAAGACAGCTGGTTTCATCACCACACAACGGGGCCGCTGGAGATGGCCTTTGATTTAAGTTAACAGCTCTCAAAAGCGGAGTGGATCAGGTGGTTGTTTGCTGCAAGAGTGTAAGAGTCATTCCACTTTCACCAGGCCAACATGGGGTAAAGTGAATTAATAGCAAACCTCAACACAGAGAATGGAAACTAAACAACAAACAAAAGAAAACTGAAGACAGCAATGAGCTTGAGCTGGGTCCTACACAAGTACTCCTTCCCAAGGACTGGGGATACCCAGTGTGCTGGTAGTGAGGAAATCACAGAGAGGAGTAATGGGAGTCATTGTGGTACTGTGGCAGAACTGTGTGCATTAAACAGCTGTACGTCATGTTTAGTTGGAAATCAAGTAAAAGGAAGTGAAAGATCACAAGGAAAACTTTTAGAAAAAAATTACTATTTTACCTCCCTACAAACTTTAAATCTTTCTCTGCTGAAATTTCCTCAAAGCACACCTTCTGTCCCTGTTAACTGGTTGCTTTCAAGAATTGTCCCAGAAGGATGGCACTGTCTAGCTTGTTTTAGCTGCTCAGGTCATGTCTCCTTGCCCATGACTTCCTTGCTATACTGCAACATGTCCAGGGAAACCTGTAGGTTTTGGAGGTGATCATTATAATCCAATCTATAAATAGTACAGGCTTGCAAAGAACACACCAGACCGTAATATTTGCACATGACTTGGTCTAAATGACCTTGCTCTGATTTCTGGAGGGTCATTTTGTAATTTAATTGTTCAGCTGAATTCCTTGTCTTGAAAAATTAAGTTTCTGATCAGGAGCCACTCCAGACCTTTTCAAAATTAATCCAGCCATAGGAGCACTGAAAATGTATGTGGATTTTCCAAAGTGATTGCTTTCCTTGTCTAGCCCTACATAAAAATTATTCTGCTGAAAAACAATTGCAAGTAATTGAACTGAAAGCCTTCTAGGTAAAATTTATTCCAAAGTATAAGTTTAATAAAGTTATATATACAGCAAAACATGGATATTGCCAGAGAGTCTTTATAATGCTATTCTGCATATTTTCTATTTGTGAGAGAAATTCCTGTGGTCTTTTTTCAGTTTCACATTACAAAGAATGTTGTGAAGCAAATTACAACTGAATATATTTAGCTCCTGCAAAAACATTAAGCAAAATAGCAGAAACAATTACATTTAAGCTGCATTTCCAAAGCAGGTGCCTTACTTTAACACTCAAGGTCAGAAAAGGAAGAAGCAGTTTATGTGTGTGTTGAACAAAAAGCCATAATGGAACTGTGCAAATTCATTTTTTTTCCTCCCCCAAATAGGTATTCACATATTAAAAACATCATTGAAGGTTGAGGCCAAAATTTCTAGTGGTTTTATTTCCATCAACTGTGTTAAACAATTAAAAAGCGTATTATTGGTCTAGTTCAACAATGTCTAAATGAATGATAGAAGAAAATATGCACATTCAAAATGAATAAGTCAGGTTTTCCAGAGGATTCAGAAAACTGGTTAGGGTTTGGGTTTTTTCTGTCTCTAAAAGAAACCAAAAGAGCTTATACCTTCACTTAGTTCAACATAAACAGTTTCTGAAGGGTCACTTGGTCATAGGTATTGGATTCTGACCACTTCCAAAAAGATGTCCTTCCTTTTCAAACTTATGACAGAAAAATATTAGCAAAGAAAAAATGAAATCAATTGAATTCAGACACTGCTTTGCTCTCCATTAAACCACGATACATACTTTACCCTTCTCATTAATACAAATACAGAAATACTGACAGCATTGGTTTGTAGAAAAATGAAAACTGTCACTACCAGTCACCCCATCAAGAGCAGAGCAGTCAGTGTTGGCAGTACTGCACTGCATTTAAGTCTCTAGTCATCATATTGACTTCCTGTATTCAGATTAAGTGAAAAATGCAAGAGAAACACATTATGTACCTCCAAATCAGCTACTGTGAATATAAATCTACTTTCCTGTTTGTCATCCAGGCATTTACACCAAATGGGAATGTAACATAAATCCCACAGAGAAGACTCCTTTTCACCCTAATAGTGCAGTTACTTTATTGGTCATTTAGTTATAAAATTTAAAATATCTGTGCCCCTGCACTCAAGAAGTATTTATATATATATTTCCTAGATAAATCCAATAGTCATTTTAAAATTATAATTCTGTCCTCAGGAACCAAGACCATGTAAAACAAGAAGGTGAAAATGCAACTTATAAGTAAATTTCTTAATGCTTCTGTACACTTCTGTGGAAGAAAAATTTGCACATTTGACAAGACACCTTTGTGATGGCAAATGGTCATTTAAGGCTGTGTTAATTATGTAATAGATGACATTAGGTGACACTAATTTAAATCCCTTATTTATCACAAACTCTTCTTAAAAAAATCATCTAGGGAGTCGCACCACAAGTTCCAAGCTCCATCCTCACAAAGCTGACGTCTCCCCCATGGAAGTTTCCAAAACCAGATGGACCACTCAACTGTAGCTGGAGCTTGCACTAGGAAACAATTGTCCTTACCAAGAGCATGCACCACTAAAGCTACTGCAGCTGTCACCACAGCCATGAAATGGCCCCTTAGGTCCTCGCAGACCTTGTCCTTGTGACACACAGTGCACAGCTGAGCCATTTCATCTTTCCCAGCTCCAGCAGCACCAGAACAGGCAAACCTTTCTCCTCTCTGGCTCCACTCAACAGTAAATTTAGCCTTAGGGCAGTCAACATTTGATGAAGGTTTAGTTTCTCCTATCAGATACCAAGAAGGATAAATTTCTGGCTCTTCACTGAGGACAAACAGAATTACATGTGTACATATATATCTCTGTTGATTTTTCCGTATAAGTACAGGGCCTGGAAGGATCCAGCTGTGGAAGCATTTCAAAAGCAGGTGCTGTCTTGTGGCCTTGTCTGAGCAGTGTGTGGCACAGACAGACAGACAGCCTGCCCCAGGAGGTTGTCTGAAGCCAAGCTTGGCTCCTGGACAATGAGCATTTTTCCTCCTCTTTTCATGGAGCATTTCCCTGCAAACAGAGAAAGGGAGAAACCCCTGCACTGTTCTCTGGTTGACAGTGGAGTGGTATGACCTGAGTGTCCAGGAGGCTGCAGCCACTGTGTACTGCTGCTCAAAACAGCTTTGGGCATCATCCCCGTGGCACTGAAAATGTGTTCTGGATGTTTGCACAAGGAAAGACTTACTTATCACACAGAGACATGCTCCAGGGCTCTGAACCATGCAAAGAGAACAAAAATAACTGGAGACATGGAAATTGAGGAGCTGTCAAGCAGAAAAACTAGACAGAACTACATTTGAATTCATGTTTTAATAGAACAGGCTGAAAGATAACATCAATTGTTAAATCTTTGAGATGTGACCTGGGAGTAACACAATAGATCATGTCAGTATCAGCTAGATCACTGTTCACATGGATTTATTTTCACATTTAAATAATCTATAGTGTATTGATTTCAGGAGTCCTCTTTCACATACAGATTCCAAACTGTAACAGGCTATAAGGTGACTGATGTTATGCTCTTTATTAAGGAGCTTTGTCCATTGCTTAGGCACGGTTTCCTTTCTGTGAATCCAGAGGTAAGTGTGGTGCATCATGCAGTGAGAAGAAAATTGTATGTTAGAAAGGTCTGTAGGGCCAAAAACTAGTACCAGAAGTGCAAGTTAATTTTGAAATTTAGACAACTGACTACCCTTTTTAAAGAAGACCAAATCAAAGGTACTCATTAAACTGCCACCCACAAAGTGGAGGTAAACCCCAGTTTTGGTTGGTAATTCCTGGTTTTGAAAGGCATGAGTTCAAAATTCAAGCTGCAGTGCTGTACCTCAGACTGGGCAACATAATCCTGCCATGTCGCTGAGTCACTATTACTTGTGAAAATCCTTCTCATAATGGACAGCATCTGGCATGTCTTGGAATCCTAAGGCAAGCCTAACCCCTATGCACATGTTTTCTCCTGGAGGGTCATGGGTTCCTTCTGTCTGGAGTGCAATCCAATGCTGTGTGAAGGATTTCTTTTCATTCTTTGGAATGAGCATTTCTTCATAATTATCTTTGTAATACTCCTTTCATACATTTCAGTGCAGTCAGTTTACAAGTTGCTTAAGAGATTCAATCTCCTTCCACCTTTAAAAAGGTGAGGCAGCATTTTAGTGAATAGCAACCAAGTGAAAAGTTCTGCCATCATTTGTGTTATCCCAAATCTGGTATAATTCCATAAAAGTCCTTTTTGTGTTACCAATAACTTAGTTCATGGTTGAATTTAATCAGTGGTGATGGCCTTACTTTGTTACAATTTAATAGTATGAAGTCTTGGGAGACTACTAAATATTACAACATGTAGAGTAGAAAGAGGGTAACATTACTTGTTACTTGAACATGGTTTGCATTCAGATACCTCAGCTATAGTTGGCTGTCATTGCATCTTCCTCTACTGGCTCATAATCACTACCAAAAGACAACAAGGTGTACTCCCTTGCTCTGTGCTTGTACAGGTGAATTCTGTTTCAGGATCTGGGCCAGAATACTCGCGGTTCAGACAATCAGCAACATTGCTCCTAATGAAGTCCATTGGCTTTCTGAGAACCTGAAGTCAAGGCTTTTTTTTTGCATTCTTTAGCAGAGAGGCCTCACACTGATAAAATTTTTCCTCACTATTACAATCATGGTGAGAAATAGAGGTCATAAACTTAGCGCTTTTTCCCCAAAAAACTTCTTAGCAAAACATTGTCTCATTCACAGAGGTAATGAATAATATCTAATATTTCCAAAATCAACATCTTAATTCAGACTAAGATATTTATTTTTGGATATTTAGGCCCTTTTGCAGCTGCTTTAAAAATCACAGGTTGGATGAGAACAGTGAAGGTCTAGAAAAGAAGAAAGCAGATGCCTTGGGTATCCTTTAGTGCGTCATGTCAGAAAGTCAGATGTCCTTCCCTGGATAATTGCACAATTAATGTTGTATTGCACATCTTGTAGAAGGTGTGTGCCTGATAAAGTGATTGAGGTGTTGTAAGGTATCTGTTATCCTTATCATTGTTCATTACTTGGGACCCTCCTTCTGCAGCAGCAGCACAGGATGATGAGATCCTGAGCTGTCCTGCATGTTCTTCGCATGGTCTGTGTGAGAGGGCAAAGCAAGCCTGGGATTTCCTTACATGCAGTGACCCACACAGGTTCTGCAGACTCATACTTCCCAAAAGATTAGTGGATCAAATGGCAGGAACAGCCAGAGTAGCTGCTCATCTCTGCAGACAACTAACAAGCACCACAGTTTGAGCTCTGCCAGTGGGTGAAATCAGAATCACAGTATACAGGGAGAAGAGGCATGACACGTATACAGGGTGCCAGCTCCAAAGCTATCTTGGAAGGGAAGTGCTACATGTGTGCAGACACATTGTAAGGACTTAAAGAGTGCAACTGACTGTCTCAAAAACTGTCAAAGCCACTGTAGGAACTAGAGAGAAGCACAGAAGAGAGGAATTTGCAATAGGAAGGCACTAATTCCAGGCCTAGCAAGTCAGATGTACGTAGCACATCCTAATGAATGCATCCAGACAAAAATTCCCACTGTGGCAGATACAGTGAGAAAGGAAGTAACTCTCTATATACATGCCATCGCAAGTTATGGGAACAGCATCTACACTTCATGGATAGCTGGAAACTGGACTGTATAAAGGTGGTACCTCCAGAAAAACAGTTTCAGAACTCCCACCACTGAGAAGATCAAGGTGAAGAAGGACTAATGGGATGTTACTGGATCCACAGGGTGGTGAATATCTTTTGCTACTTCTCCCCTTTCCTCTTGTTTCTATGCTTTCTTTCTTTTCTCACATTTACTCTTAAATAAAACTCATATCATTTGCACCTTAATTCTGGTAGAGGCTTCCCTCAGTATTTGGATCATAACACGTGTTCCAAGTGCCAGCCGCACAGGGAGATGGCGACCTCTCTTCCATGGCTGAGTGAGGAGGAAGCAATTTCAGAGGAAGCCCCAGGAAGATGAGAGGACTTTTCAGGGAGTAAGCAAAGTAAGTCTGACAGAGTTCCTGAGGCTGTGGTTTGATACATGGCCACATGGAATCAGAAGGCAGCCTTTGGTTGAACTTAGAAGAGTTCACAGTAACTCAGGTGATTACTGAACCAGTAAAGCCTCTGCTTTTTCCTGTGGATTGACTTTGAACTACACTTGCTAAATAAGCATTTTAGTAAAATGTCATGTTTCAGCCCCTGAAGGTACATTAAAAAGGCTGACACAGAAGCCACTGGTTACAAGATAATTCCCCCAAAATTGTGTGAAATGGAAGATAAAGATCAAGGTAGAAAATATGATTTTAGCCACACTTAGAGATATTTCCCTCTTGATCCTTCCTAAGAATTCAATTTTTTAATTCAAAAATGGTTACAAATTCTTTCTTTCAAATGTACAACTACATCAGTCCAAAGCCTGCTTAACCATTAGCAAAAATGTTTCCTCTTATTCTGAAAGGGTGAGTGAGGAACTTTTAGGCAGCTAAGGAGAGACAGAATTTTTTTCAGATTATGTTTTATCTGGGTTAGCCTTTCAGGAATGCATTTAGAAGTGAAGGCAAACATTTTCTTAAGCACTACAACTGGAATAGAGAGCAGATCCAAAGGACACTCGTCTTTTCCTCCGTCTCTGAAACTGTTCCCCAAGCCCCAACTGAATCTTCCAGTTTCGGTCTGTCCACTTGAAACTGCTTTAAAGTGGCTGCTTCCTGGCAAGCAGCAAATTCTTAAAGATCTCTTTGATCTTCCTCCATCTCTTCCCAGTAGCAACGTAAGTCACAGCTACTTTAGAGTTTCTGCCATGTGAAGGGACCGCTTTTCAAAGTCATCTGGGAACAGGTCCTGAGAATCCCTTATCTACAGACCTCTTTCACTCTGCTGTCTGCACTAACCTGCTACAGGTGCTCAGTTGCTGGTATGATGGCTTTACTGTTAGGCAGTTTCTTTAAGAAACATATGCTTTGACAGCTACTTTCATGCATAGTTTCAGGAAATTTCAACCATTCACCTTACACAAATCATTCCTTATTTATGTATTTTCTATAAGGTGCTGACTGACAGGTGCTAGGTCACAACTAGAGCCCTGTTTTGAATGCTTTCCTTCCCCATTTGGAGATATCAGTAAAAATTTTGTTTGTTAAGCCAATCACACCGGAGGGGAAACAACCCTCCAGCACAATCAATAAAAAGTAAAATGCACAGTATCTGAAGTACAGAGATTTCACAGCCTCTTTCTCCAATGGAAGACACTTTGTAGGTCAGATTTTCTTTCCCTGCTCTTCAGTAACACCACCATAGAACCCCAGGGTCTGTCTTCTTCCCTGATAGAAAACAAGGACTAAATGATACTGGCAATTCCCAGATGGTGTCAGCCATTCCCACCTTCCTTGTTCCCTACAGCACTCCATTGCCTCAGCTGCTCCTCCCCCTCAGGTGCTCCAAGCATGTCTCCATCACCATCACAGCACTTGCTGCTCTCCCCTGGTCGAGATCCTTCTCCCAGCAAAAGGTGAGTGCAGCCTCCAGAACTTGCACCCTCTTCCCACATAGAGGAAAATCCTGAATGAGAGAGATGTCTTCCATGAACTGCTACATGTTCTAATACTGCCTGTTCTCAGCTGCTGCAAACATAAATCTGTGCCCTTTTCTCCTTCCACAAATGTTACATTTTGCAGCCCAAACCTGCAAACGATTCATCTGGTCAAGGGCAAATGTCTATCTACCCTGTGTGTAGTTAGATGCTGCCACTTGGCTCAGCCTCCATCCCTTTGAACTGTAACTCTTTTCCCTGTTTGTGAAATGCCTCCTCTTTTATCAAGGCACCTTCCAGAACTTCACAAAATAGCAGGAGTGATGAATGGATTGAGCGCAGCCCAGTGGAGAAGGACTGGAGGATACTAGAGAAGGAAACACTGGATATGAGGCAGAGCTGTGTGCTTGCAGCGCTGAAAGCCCATGGTATTCTGGTCTGTGTCTAAAGAAGGACATCCAGTGGGTTAGGGAAGGGGATTCTGTCCCTCTG
>VWZD01002577.1:772-19110 GCA_013396695.1 Sakesphorus luctuosus
CAGGCTGGGCACAGAGTGGCTGGAGAGCAGCCAGGCAGAAAGGGACCTGGCAGTTTGGATTAACAGGAGGCTTAATATGAGCCATCAGTGTGCCCAGGTGGCCAAAGTGTAGGACCCAGCACTTGTCGTTGTTAAACCTCATCCCGTTGGAATCAGCCCATCCCTGGCCTGTATCAAGAATAGCGTGGCCAGCAGGACCAGGGAAGTGATCCTTCCCCTGGACTCTGCCTTGGTGAGGCCACACCTTGAGTGTTGTGTTCAGTTCTGGGCCCCTCAGTTCAGGAAATATATTGATGGGCTGGAGCGGGGCCAGAGAAGAGCAACAAGGCTGGTGAAGGGACTGGAGCACAAGTCCTATGGGGAGAGGCTGAGGGAGCTGGGGGTGTTTAGCCTGGAGAAGAGGAGGCTCAGGGGTAACCTCATCACTCTGTACAACTACCTGAAAGGATGCTGTAGCCAGGTGGGGATTGGTCTCTTCTCCCAGGCAACCAACAGTAGAACAAGAGGGCATTGCCTTAAGCTCTGCCAGGGGAGGTTTAGTTTGGATATTAGAAAGAAATTCTTTACAGAGAGAGTAATCAGGCATGGGAATGTCCCGCCCAGGGAGGTGGTGGATTCAATGACCCTGGAGGTTTTTAAGATGAGACTGGACATGGCACTTGGTGCCATGATCTGGTAATCACAGTGGGGCTGGATCAAGGGTTGGACTTGATGATCTCAGAGGTCTCTTCCAACCCAGCTGACTCTATGATTCTGATACCAGCTGGCGAGAAAGCAGAAGTCACGCTGTAACCTTCACTCTAAGGAGATACTCCTGCCCTTGGCTGAAAGCATTGCTGTAGTTGATTCTGAGTTTCATTCATCGGCAGGAGGAGGATTTAGAACAGTAAATTGTAAAAGCTTTTCACTGAAAACCAACTTTAAGGATTTATAAGGATTAAGCAGATAAATTTTGGTGAAACTTATTGAACATACATGACAATCGGTTGTTTAATACACTTGATGTGAGTCTGCAAACCTCATGGGGGTTAAAAAACTGGGGAAGGATACTACCTCCCATCCACACAAACAAAAAGGATGCACTTAGATTTTGCCTTGCTACCTCTGCCTCAGCTTCCCCATTCACCCATATACTCAGAATGGAGCCTGCTTTTAATACCATGCTCAAAGCACTTCAGCTACAAAGATTTCCTGCAGATATGGCCAAAACCGCAACAATTAAAAAAATTGCTACTTTGGCACAAGGTCTAAAAAGGTGAGTATAACTACACCTTGCAAACCAACAAACTACTTAAGAGTATTGCAGCTGAATGTGAAAACTGAAAGCCTAATCTATAACTCAAAATGGTAGAGAAAAAGCACACTTTGATAGCCCAAATGGATAGATACACATGCACATGCACACACTACAAGAGAGCCAATTTTGTTCACCGTACATCTCTGGCTCTGACATTCATTAGTATTTCTGTGCTAACTCAAAAGCCATTAATTTCTCTGAAACCCACACTAATCCCTTTGTAGTGCAGATAATGGGCAGCCATTCTAGAGTCATCTTCCCTTTCTATTAATCCAATCAGGGAGGCAGCGCTTCTGCAGCTCCAACTGCAATCTCTCTCGCTTCCATCAAGTACAGATGACAGTTCAAGCTGCTCCATAATAAGACAACTCGTAACCTTCCCCCAGCCACCCCCCCTTCATCAGCACACAGGTTTGCTTGTCTTTTGTTGAGTTAGAGAAAGGCTATCTCTTCCTGCCTTTAACAGAAACACCCCCCTCTCCCTCCTTCACCCCACTCCTTCCCTCCAAGCTCCCATGAACTGGCTCCAATGGCTCTTGCTCTAACTGGGACAGAACCAGCAGCCAACTTGATTAAAATCCAAATGCCTCATATTGTTTATTTCAGGGCAATAGTTGCTGGCAGGGACAGGTTGAATCCATATGCTACACATACACACACACCTTTACCTCCTCAACTTGCAGTGTGCCAGATAACACCTTTCCACTCAGAGAGCAAATGGTACCATTTCTCCATCCACCTTCCAAACAGAAACTACATATCTTTTCCTCCTTACAGAGACAGGGAGAGTAAATTGAGGAAGAGTAAAAAGAAGGGAAATAATCACAGAAAATGGCCCACGCCTGAGCCATTTGGAGGTGTAATTTCAAGGGAAGAGGAGGAAGAAGGCAGAGGAAAACAAAGACTCACCACCTGGGGACAGAGCAGTACCTTCCTCGGCATCTCTCCTCCCCCTTGGGAACTGCCCACTCCTCCTGGCTAGGAACCCCACATCCAACACACACCTACCCCTCTCCACACTCAGGGCAGCTGGTACAACCAGCACCACTGGAGAGGGAGAGCAAATGTTGTCTCAGCATGTCCAGAAGATATATGCTCCTGTACTTGCATCTCGGCTGGCATGGCAGGAAAACTTGTCCTGTTTTCCACCACCAAAGCATTTGTGATGACAGTAACACCAAGTAACTTGGAAAAGAGCAGAAGCAGAGATGCCTAGTTTCTGGGGAGTTTGTCTTGTGAGGTGGCACTCCTCTCCGAATTCTCTAATGCTTAGTAAGTGATGGGCATAAGTCACAGAGTTTTTGTCACTAGTCCTCCTCTCTGATTTTCACAAAACCTAGCAGACACCATGTGGACCTAGAAAGCACTCAGACTAGGTTGGGCTAGTCACCTGTTTGGTGGGGTTTGCTGGATCAGGGACAAACTGTGCCTCAGTCAGTGTGACTCAGATTCACAGTGTCCACTACTATCTTCCTACTGAAAACCAGTCTTTTCTTCCCATCTATTTTCCCATCTAGCTCCGCAGATATGTGTCTGTCAGGCAAGTTTATCTGATTCCACTTGGTCCTGAAATAATGGCATTGACATTTAGCCACAGATTTCCAGCAGATGGCTCTCCTGGAGCCAAAGCTGGCATTTTGTCTCAATGCCACCTCTTTTCAGGGGACTACTATAGCAGTGGGACTTGTAACTAGGTAGTGGTTGCATTTATCTATATAAAGAAACAGCATCACTCCCCACTAGAAGGCCATTCCTTCGTTTTCATCTTCCCTAGGCTTAAAAAAAGCAAAACCTTCTTTGAAAATATTGAACTTCCAAACCCTTAATTTTATATTTATGTGTTATTTCCAGAGAGGCTGGTTTAGTTGTTCACCAAAAATAAGCTTCTCACTGAAAAAATTCCCTAAAAAGATGGATAAAGAACCCAAACAAATTACTTTTCATGTCTTTGCCTTCAGGTGTGGCATTGTATGAAAAACATGTGAGAAATTCTGATGAAGTCTGTAGGATCCCAGCTGCCCAGCCACTCCATCCAGTCCTTTTTGCTCCTGTGCAACAAGTTGAACACTTGTACAGTGCTTAGTGAGCAGGCCACCAGCACCCTGTGCATACTGACAGTGCCTGCACCAGGGGGACAGTGGAGAAGGACATTGCATTCAAAGTGCAAGACCAACCCAGAACAGGACTCAACTCTGGCAGAGACAGAAGTATAATGAGCTGAAAGAGATGGTTACCTACTATGAGCTAGGAGATGCATGAAACAGCAGCACTTGCAAAAGAAGTGAGAATATAGAATCAAGATGGGTTCACGGATTTTCTTATAAATCACTCAATTCAGCTTTAAAAAGAAGGAAGATGGTATAAAGTTACCGTCAAAGCTACAAAAAGAGGGTCAGTTCACATTAGGAAAGTCAGCTGATATCACTAAGGGAATTACATAGCAACTAACCTGAAAATTCAGTTATGAAAGTCATCACAACATCACTGGAAGCAATCAGCACTGCCCCAGGAGATGAAAACTGTGTTCATTAGCTTTATGGAGTGTTGTAACTCGCAAGCAAAAATCTCCATAAAGAATAAACCTTCCAACCAGAACAGCTTCACAGCACAACTCATCAGTGCTGTTTACTGTAATCCTCCTGCACTGTGAATTTATCCACTGTATGTGAGCCGCTCCCATCACTTCCCACCGCACTCCCCTCTCCATCACTCCACACACTCCCACAGCCTCCCAGGCAAGGGAGTGCAGTGGGTCACATTTTCCTCCACTCGAGGCAGCTGCCCAGCCTTGACCCCTCTGCTGCTACTGCTGCTCTCTGCCAGACCCTGTAGCCCTTCCAGCCTGGAGGGTGCCCAAGGCCAAGGAGCAATCAGGAGTGAGCCTGCAGATAAGCTCTTAGAGAGCATCCAAAGGAGGGCAGCAAAGGTGGTGAAGGGCCTTGAGGGGAAGCCATAGGAGGAGAAGCTGAGGACACTTGGCCCGTTCAGCCTGGAGAAGAGGGGAGACCTCACTGCAGTTACAACTACCTTGTGAGGGGAGGAGGAAGGGCAGGCACTGATCTCTTCTCTGTAGTGATCAGTGACAGGCCCTGAGGGAATGGCCTGAAGTTGCGTCAAGTGAGGTTTAGGTTGGATATTAGGAAGACTCTTCACCCATAGGGTGGTTGGGCACTAGAACAAGATCCTCAGGGAAGCAGTCACAGCACCAAGCCTGACAGAGTTCAAGGAGTATTTGGATGATACTCTCACACAGACAGTGTGACTCCTGGGGATGGTCCTGTGCAGAGCTATGACTTGGACTTGATGATCCTTGCGGATCCTG
Source organism: Sakesphorus luctuosus (assembly GCA_013396695.1). Lineage (NCBI taxonomy): Eukaryota > Metazoa > Chordata > Aves > Passeriformes > Thamnophilidae > Sakesphorus > Sakesphorus luctuosus. Next base: position 5,392 of record VWZD01002577.1, read on the forward strand.
CCTTCCAACTCAGCAGTTTCTGTGATTCTGTGAAGTGATGCACTCCCCAATTTACCCAGAGGGGTTAGTGGGGAAGTACCATCCAGCAGATGAGCTGAAGCCAGGTGATTTAAATTGTACTCCCATTTGATCTTGGGCAAAGCACTCACCTATCTTTGTCCCTGCTCACATTTCTTATCCTTACTGTGTGGTGAATTTAAGCTGTAATCTCCTGGGAGAAGGGGCTGTCCCTTGCTAGATGTACAGACAGTTTCTGGCACTTATGAACCCCTGTGGTGGAGAACGTCCAACTCACATTCTATTTTAAACAACATTTTTGCCACCTTAAATCTTGAAAGGTCCCAAATCTCTGCAGTACAGCTACCCTTTCTTGATTACCTTTTAATGTTGAAAATAAATTAGCCACGGGGGGAACATCAGTTCTCCAACAAGCTTGATACCTCTGGGATTATTTCCAAGTGATTTGAGGCTTACTGCTCTTCAGAGGGGAAGGTGCAGAAGTGTGACTTCTGCACCTCTGCCTCTCAGATGGCAGCACCATTATTTTCTGCACAACACCACAGACTTACAATGTTATGCCATCCCAGTGACAATTATTGGCCTACTTTTCTGCCCTGGCTGTGTAGCTTCTTACCTACTGCAGACCACTGACAGTGCCACAGGCATGTTTTGCAGAATCATGAAAAACCTTAGGCTTCAGAAACTTCCCTGGCAGATGGGTTAGGAGCTAGGCTTCACCCGGCCACCGTGGGAAGGGAAGCATTAAGACTGCATGTCACACCTCCAGTACTTCACATCAGTCAGGACTTCTGGCCGTCTCCACCTCTGCAGCAGCTCCTGTACCTGTCATATCTCCTCCTTCCACTCAGCTGACTTTGCAGCTCCTGAGCAGGACAACAACAGTGGCAACTGACAAGCACTGCCGTCTGCTGCTCTATGACCCAGCACCACAAACCTGCTAATCACACCTGTGTGTGTCACTAAATACTGCATGAGCCAATGTCCCAGGCACAGAGCTAGCACCAGCCATCACTACTGCTTGAAGGTGAGGATATCTGGCAAACAAACAAACTGATACAAAAGCTTGTGTGGGTGCCAGAGTAAGAGAAAGCAGCGCTGTAAAATGACTCCCCAGAACTCAAAAATCACTCCCAGTCCACAACCTGTGAGTCAGTGATGCACTGCTCGTGAATACAGATTTAGTTGCCTTACCTCTACAGAAACACACTAGTAAAGTATGTAACATGTAAAAGGGTGACATGAAGAGGGGCCCAAGCCTCTCCTAACATCCCCTGCACAAATTCTGAATACAAGAGCATACCTTCGACTCAATGATCTGAGGTCTTTTCCACTGTAAATGATTCTATAAAAAAGCAAGCAGCAGGAACAGGTAAGTTCATAATAATGGATAGACTATGAACATAAGGGGAAAAAAGCGAAGAGCTAATCTATGCAGCAACTGGGACAGCCTTGGAGGACTGGGAGACCTCTGCAGGCTCCAAAAGGAAGTCCTTTACTGCAGTGAGGACTGACAGGACTGGTTGAAGCTGCCCTTAGTATCTCAGCATTAATTTAATTTGGATTAAAGCCCTGAAAAGGTATGTATTCATAGGCTGCAGCCACTATGACCCCTTCAACCACTGCAGCAGGTTTTAGCCAGCCTCAAAACACATTTTTTGGTCTTTTCTGGAGACTTACTAGTTGCAGATACATGTATCTGTAAAACCTACTTTCTTGATTTTGTGTTTCTCTTTTCAACTCAGCTCACAGTAGCAGCAAACTCTGCGGGAGTCTCTCTTGTAAACACAGGGGGAAGATATAGCAGGGCTACCTTGTAAAACCTGCACAGCAGCTTAACAGGCAAAGGAAACGGGTTAAAAGAGTGCATTTTCAGAGCACAGAAGCTCTCCTTCCCCGAAAGGTACCCCTGCTGCCTTCAAACATTCCGTGCAGAAAGGCTCTTGGAGGGCACACAGCAAGCACTGACAAGCTTGAGGAGTGGGCCTGTGTCTCATCTCATGTGGTTTAACAGCAGCAAGTGCAAGGAGCTGCACTGGGGTTGGGATACAGGCTGGGGGATGAAGAGATCAAGAACAGCCCTGCAAAGAAGGACCTGGGGGTGCTGGTGGGTGAGAGGCTGGACATGAGCCAGCAACGTGCACTCACAGCCCAGAAAGCCCTCTGTGTCCTGGGTGCAGCAAAAGCATTGTGGGCAGCAGGTCTTGGGAGGGGATGCTGCCCCTCTGTGTCCAGCTCTGGGGTCCTCAGAACAGGAAGAACATGGACCTGTTGGAGTGAGGCCAGAGGAGGCCACCAAGAAAAACATCTGCTTTTCATGCTCCAAAATAGCTGATTTATCTGGAAAACCTTATACATAAAGCTCGTTTTAACCCCAAACAGGCCACCTATTCATAACTAGAGTCATTCCACCACATGCATAGCTGGACAATTCCACAACCTTTTGAGTTTTAAATTCCTTTGTTAAGCCCTGCCTTTATTTAGATTATAAAAATCTTTGTGGCACTAGCTGTTTTTCTTCTCCATAAGCACCCAGTCCACTTCTGGCACCTACAAAATAAATCACAGAGATGGAGACACTGGGTCAATGTTTCCAAAGCCCTGAGGACATCCTCTTTCAGTGCAGTACTTGCAACAGGAAAAGGAAAAGGTATCACTTGCTAAAACACAGCTTCACAGGGCTCACTGGAGATGCCTGACTCCATCTGATAACAGCCCCTCCCTGCCCCACACAAAGCTGGCAGGGATGACTTATATTGACAAGCACAAACAGCGTGCTTGAATTTCTGATAATTGTTTATGGACTGAATAGTCAATGTTAAAGAAAGGGAGCAGAGATCTGAAGCCTCACAGTAAAGGTCTGTATGACCTCTTTTTTATGGCCACTCTTCAATATTATGAAAACTGCTTTTGTTTGGATTTGCCATTCTCCCAAAAGTTTTAGCATTCAAAGCTTTTTTTAGTTTGGGAAAATCAGGTAAGGAAATTATGAGAAACACATAACGAATTACTGTTTTCCTGAGTCAAACTGAACAAAATAGAAGCAAAAAGTAAAACAAGCTTAGTTTTTCAAACTACTAAAGGAACAGAAGTCAAGATTAATTTAAAAACTGATTCTTAGACAGGCAAACAAACAGAGCCACATCAAAAACAAAAGAGCCATTCTGATTTCTCTCCTTTTAAGAGTTACCTCACAGTTGCTTTTTGGGTGTTTTGTTTGTATTTTTTTAAGACGGAGACCCTCTTTCAAAACAATTTTAAACAAATAGGAAACTCCTCATATCAACAGAAACAATAAAGCACCGGCACAAACCTGTGTTTCCTTGGATGTCCTCTCCCTTGGCTAACGCCAGGTAAGAGAGCAGAGCACAGTTATTGTCCTGACCAGGAGGCTGTTGCAGGGAGGTGCCTGTGAAGACCAGTCCCCAGTTTACATGGCTGATATCAGAGCGTGACCTGTTGTGTCCTGGTTTGAAGGTGGAAGTTTCCTCATTCTGCACCAGGATGTCGTTCACTGAGCGAGGCCTGTCCCTCCTCCGCTGGCAGATCCTGAAGAGGTTAAAAGCTGTGGTCTCCCCTTCTCCTGCCCAAGCAAGGCTGCCAGCAGCTGTTCCCCTCTGCACCATGCATTGGTCTTTGGCAGGGAATGCTGTCTGAGTTTTGGTTTCCAAGAGGCCATTTTTGCAGTGATCCCAGATGAGGCTACTTTTGGCTAAGGAGGCGACATTCCTCAGATTCCTGCTCTCTGTTATCTGATCAAATACCTCGTGCCCCACCAGTTCAGGGACCTCCTGTACACCATACACCTCAGAGGGCTGCACAATCTTTTCAAGCTTAGTATCAAAACTACTGAAAAAGTCTTCAGTCACTTCCAAGGCTGGGCTAATGTCATCAACCTCGAGAGCCTCCATATCCCGTGCTGCCAGTGGGGCTGAGGTATTGAGAGGCTTTAAGAGGATACCACATCAATATTGAGAGGAAGAGCTGCTTCACATCTGTCCTTGGCACACCACTGACTCAGAGGTGGTGGGGAAATACAATCAGCAACTACACCTGTAGTGGTAGGAAGTAACCAAATCAACTTGTCTTCAGATGGAAGATCTAATATCCACTGACCAAGTGGGCCATGGTGCCTCTATGAAATAAGCTCATAGTGATAAAGGGTACCTGTAAAGCAGAGCAAAACATCACATTAGTAAGGGGCTTTTCTCAAATATATTTAATCACACCACTGCTTTCACAGTCACAGTCCCCTACACTTCCAATTTGCACCAGCGTTATTGTGTATGAGGAACCCTTTGTGGTTTCTGTTGTTCACTGTGTGTGAACTCTGTGTATAATCACTTCTTGAACTGAACCTGTACAGAGCAGGATGGAGCACCAGCTGATGGGAAACCAAAGTGACACCATTTATTAACCAAGCTTTAGAAAGCTGCATTGAGAGGTGGGTAGTTAACATTACAAATGCAGCCACCTAGGGAATGCTTCATACAGATTCCCTTGGGGATCTAACAAAAAGTTAGGAAACTAAGTGCTAGTTATATAGGCCAACCAGCCTCAAACAGTTTGCCTTTCTTCCTAGATTGCTTTCACTCCCAATTTTAGGAGACCAGGATGAGTTTTACAGCAGCTACTTTGCCTACCTGTCTGCATGAACAGAACTGGGATGTTTGACAAATAAATCAATGCTATGAGGCTGCTGCAGAGCACTGCACATAGTTTTTCCCTAGAATATCACAGGGAAGCTAAGGGAAACCGTGTAGCAACCTAAGTCCTGAAAAGACAAGGCAAAACAAAATATACCATATCCTGCACCGTCGCTGATCTTTACTTCCAAGCTGTGGCAAAACATAAGAACAGCAAGGAGCTTTAACACTAGAACTGCTGAAGAGCTGTATTGACCCAACTGAGCTCACACCTGTGAGGAGGAAGGAAGTGGGGCTTCTGTTGCCTGTGGTGCAATAAGGGAGTGTCTCACTGCTGACTTCTGTCACACCAAGCCTGCTGCCTTCTAACCTCTCCTTGAAGCTCCATCCACAGTGCTGCCATGCTCAAGGGAATTGCACTGTGGGTATGTTTAAATCCGGGTAATCTGTTCAATGTCTCTAAATTCTCGGGACCTGGAGACTGGGCATTTGTGCTAGCAGAACAGTCCTCAGATCTGCCACTACAAACCACAGTACCCGGAGCCTGCACATCCAGAACAGCCTAAAGGCAGAGTTTTGACCACATCAGCTCAAGTACTAAAAGCAGCAAAGCTGCATTAGCTCAGAGCTCTGCCTAGATTAATATACTCTCAACAGAACTAATTGGCCTGGGCTGGGCTGATAATTAGCAGCTCATTAGTTTGTGAATGCGTCTGAAGTGCTACCAGGACCCATGAAGATTTACACTTAGCAGGAAAAACATCTATTAAACAGCATCAAACACAGGTAATACTCCTATTTAAAGTTCTTTTTTTTTAAATCCAGACTGGTCTCTTAGCCTAACTTCTATCAGGAAAGCTGTTCAAATAGGCACCCTTTCCTATAGCAAGCCAGAGGAAGGAGGCCAGCAGCGCCTTCAAGAAGGAGGCACAGAATGCTGTAGCACAAACCATCTCTCTACAATCCTTGCTGGCTTCCTCCCATCCCCTGCTTCAGTTGTAGCCAGCCATGACACAGTTGTGCTCAAAAGCAGCTCACCCTCACTCCTAACAGCTCTGCCGTTCAGACTGTGATCTCCACAGACACTCCAAGTAAATAACTTTCAAAAGCAATAACTAATCACATACACAACTCTGGAAATGTCAAGCCTTTACACCGAGAGCTTTCTGTCCTTAACTCTCTACAAGGATTCACTTTGTTAGTCTCATAGTGAATCAGGACTAGGATCAGCTTCAACAAGTAAACATAGAGTAAGGTTCTGAAGGTAAAGCCAAAACCACACCCACAGGGCTGAAAAATACAGATCTGGAATTATTTCAAATGGGAACAGACTCGTTGCAGAGCTGTGAAACTGCCCGTTGACAGCAGTGGGAAATAAAGTCATCCTGGGCCATCAGCTTAATGCAGCAGGGAGTTCACTCTTGAAGCTCATTCCAGCCAGCAACCCCCGAACAGTGTTCTGCTCCCTGGTACTGCAGAGCTCCAGGAACAGGCTAAGTCCAGTGTCCCATTACTGGAGCAGCAATCACTCCAGAAGGGCTTGTGACATGCCACTGAAGCATTTTAGGTGGTAGCAGATACCATGTTGCTCTATTCTTTATTTTAAATCTTTAGGAAAGGTAGAAAGCAAGGGGGAAAATTGACACTTACATTTAACGGGTTCATCTACAAATGCTGGAAGCTTCATGTGGCTGCACGTTTCTCTGGATCCTGTGAGACTGAAGCCATCCAGCAGCCAAGGATGGTGATGCCAAACTAAACTGACCTCATATCCAGCAGGATGCTGAATCACAAGGTCATGAGAAGGTGACAGGCCCCTGCATCACATGGTTCATAAACTGCAGCATTCATACCTTCCAAACTAGTCTGTATGCCCTGCTCAATGTGATGTGAAAGGTGACCTTAGTGGTGGCAGGTTCATCCTTCCCTATACCATGAAAAGAGTTGTGCCAGTAATTCCCACTAGTGCTGGAATTCTGCAATTACACATCCTCCAGAAACACGATTTGGCATTTTCTGACAGTGGTACTCAACAAAAAATTTAATTCAGATGTCTGCATGGATTTTCTGGCAAGGGAAATCAAACATTGACGTGGCAGTAAACTGGTCCATCAGAATCCTCTCCAGGAGGAAAAGTAGTGAAAACCACTTTCCTTCATGTGAAGGAGAAAAAAGGCAAACATTGGGATATGTTAAACTCCTTTTAAGTTACTATAAAATGTATTGCTTTATGTACTGTTCCCTGAAACACTTGAAATTTTCCAAAGACATTCAGTGTTAAGGCAGTGAATAAGAGAGGAAGAGAGAAGCTGCTAAAGATTGCTGAAGCTACAGGCAGCTATAAGGACAGATTTGTGCTCACCCAGGCCCTTGGCAACTAGACTTACTGAAAAAAGAGTGAAGGAACATGCTCAGAAAAAACTGATGGATGCAGGGATTGCAACAGCTGAAAAACAGCTTCTCTGTATGTCTGCCTAGCACAGATACAGCTTCATCCATGAACATGCAGCAATCAGATAACTAATGTGCATTTACAGCACCAGTAAAGTCTTTACTATCACAAGTTTATAGTGGCCCCATTACTCACATATAAGGATTACTGGTCATGGCACATGAGACACTGAAGTTCAGTTAAGTCAAGATTATCTCCTTTAGAAAAGCCACATGGACCTAACCCAGGTGACAGCACAACCTGACAGCAGAGCAAAATCAGGGATGACAAATGCCAAGGAATATACACTGGAAGAGATCATTTAACTTCCTGATGTGTTTTTCTGGATCTTCATGGGCCAGGGAAAACATCCAGGTATTACATGACAAAATTTAAAAAGCACAGAAAATGCAAGAGTAGAAAGTAATCTTGCAGGTGATATATACACCCACAACAGGCACCTGCTGGGTACGCCCAGCTTATGCATTTATGTACAGGACTGTTCATTCAAGGTCAGGCAAGAGAGAGAGCTAGAACCAGTGTGTGCTTAAGAACCAGTGACTGAAGCGATCCATTTAGCTCACCAATCCATCCAAAAAGTATATATGAAACAAACACCTTTCAGTTTGTGCCACCATCCTGCTATTGGCCAGTTATTCCCCTCTCTCTTTTGAACCACACAGGTATCTTCAACGAGATGTAACAAGGAGTAGTGTCCTTAAAGTTGCAGTTCTTAAACTGCTGTTCAACACTGGACAAGAAACACGTCCACAGTTACCCTGCTGCTAACAGAGAAGCAGGCAAAACAGTCTCTTATCCTTTCTAGGAGACCACCACATGGGTCTCTCTAAATTAGCCATGGCACAAGTGGTTAATGTGGGATGGATCTGAAAGCTCTGGGAAGCATAGCAAGAAAGCAGGAAGAAAGAACAGGAGGCATCACACAACCTGATAAGCAATCTTGTTGGGTTTGGTACTCACAGGACTTCCTCTTCAGCACACACGTAATAGAGACATATAACACAACAGATAAATGGGGACTGCCCCTTTTCTCTTGTTTTTGGAGAGAAAATTAGAAAGCAACAATCAATGATGTTTGCAAGTGACAATCAATGATGTTCTGGAGAAAATGCATAAATAACAGGAGTTCTAAGCCAGCAAAAGATAGTAAAAGACAGGCAATACTAAAATTCCCCCAAGTCTCATTGATTCCTCGTGACTCTCGGGCTCAAATTCCTGGCAAAGATTTGGGTTTCTGAGAATTTTATTTCAAGAGCACAAGAGGAGTTTTACAAATTACCTGCATGCAAACAGAGAGCAGCAGTGCCTCAGACAGTGCAGAACACCCTGACACCTGGTGTGGGAACCAGCTCTGCTTATCTCACTCTGCATTGCAACTGTGGGCTGAAACTCCAATGCCAACAAGGAATGCAGAAAGGGACATTCTTTCAATTTGGTAGCAATTGGATAGCAGAGCAAACTCAAGCAGCTTCAGGGACCTTTATTTCTGTTACGTTGCAGGCCTGGACCACTACAGTCCAGCTTATGGGCTGTGACAAACCTGGTCTGAAGAAAGGCCATCTGAAGAAAAGATGAATGCATAGTCTCTTTGAATACAATCCACTGGGGGTGGAGCAGCTGGTACTTAATGAGCTTTTATGCTTGTCAGTCTCAGCAACCTCAGACAGTGACCTGAATGTCTTCCAGTGGCACCTTAAACAATCACAGCTGCTGGTTTTGCTGCCACAAGGATTTCTGACTTGCTCTGTAGGTCACATCAGCCAAGTATTGCCAGAATCTAAACAGCACACACTTGGGTCAATGACAGTCCTCGAAAATCAGACACTGCTGTGCAGAATCTCTGAAAAAATATACAAAGCTGAAGACTTGGGTGCTACCTCCTAGTTAAGAAGTTGAGCTGAATTTGTCACCTGAGCACACCTGAGTGGACAGAGGAGAGAAAGAGAATGCACAGATGGCTGCCTGTCACACAGCCACTGTTTACCATTGTCCAGGCAGTTCTTCACATGGCTGGCACAGACTGCTCACACAAAGACCTGACAGGGGCAGGTACAGTGGAGTGCCCGCTTTCCAGCACCCCTCTGCTGTAACTAGATGGCAGATGATGCTTTCTTTATTTACAGCATAGCAAAGCCTACCCTGCTAATATTCTCCACCTTGTTCTCACCAGGAGCTCTTTCAAAGCATGATGGCACCTCGGTGTCTCTCCCAAGCAAAGTCCCCTCTCCCTCAGCTGTACAGAAGCACAGCATCCTCACTGCTGTGGCTGAAGCCTCAGCACAGAGTCCCCAGTCAGACCCATTGTTCTGTGTACCACCCACATGGAAACAAAGAGCAGTCCTAGTCCAAAACACTTACACTCCAAGTGGTTATGAACCCCAGGCAATACAGTGGCCAGTTCTCTGAGCAGCAACTGAAAACTGCACTCCTGCTTGCCCCCTCCCATACTCATCTTGGAGAGGCAACTGATAACTAGGAATTTCTTCAGGGACAACTGTAGAGAGCAAGCACAAAGACAGTGTCCCAGCTGATGCAAGCTAGCACATTCTCTTGTATCCTGGCTGTAATTTTTCCCTCAGCACAAAGCCCCAGGTGACCTCTGCTGAGCACATCAAGTGAGCAACAGAGCATATAGACTTGTTAGAGTCACTATTTAAATGGCTGGATTAAATCTACAAGGCAGATAAAACTACAAGCAACTTTTCATATACAGGGAATCACAGTTGAGGTTGCCATATGATTGTCAATGGTTGGTTCAACACGACCTGGATAACTGTATTTAGATCACATTTTTAAAGACCCTCTTCAGATGCTCCCCTCCCCAACAGACAAACTGAGAAATTACTGGCTTAAAATTTTCAGACTATCCCAACTTTAAAGTGTGTCACAAAAATACCTTTTAACTCATATTTCTGCACAAAACCACCGACAAGATTTAGGAAAAGCTCATGAAAACTGCATTAAGAGACTTTCTAGTCAGGAATGCTTGGCTATAGGGCCAGGCACTAGAGAGGATAACTGTGAATGTAAGAATAATCATTACCATGTTCCCCTGTTTGCCACAGTTTCGTTGCCCCTAGGGATGAAATCAACTGCCAACATTTACCAATGAAGAAGAGCTCTCACATCCTGTCTGCTAGACCCAAGGAGAAGGCAAAGAGTAGGAAGAGCTGCAATTAACATAGTGCCTAATTACAGTAAAGCTAAAAGAGAGCAGTGATCTCTTCTACACTACAAAAACCAAAACAAAAATAAACAACTGAATTGAAGACAGAGGTGAAACCAAGGAGAAAAAAGAATGCCATATTCTGCGAGGGGAAGCAGATCCTTAGTGAGGATACACGAGTCTGCTCTGTGGAGCACAGATTCTCCCCAGCTGCTGATCTGAGCCAGTGCCTTTAACAAGGAAGCTCCTCAGCCATCCTGCCCGTGTGGGGAACTAACACATCACAGCTACAGAACAGCTCATCCAGAGATGAGCACACAGTAATGAATAATAAACAGTACTTAGAGTATACATTATCTTTAACTTTAACTGCACTTTGGAAACAGTGATTACAAGGCAAGAAACACTAAGCTGAAAGGCGCACAACAGCCCACTGCACCAGAACAAAATGGGTCCAGAGGGTGAGAAGGACACAGCAGTGGAGGAAGACGGACCACAGGAAGCTTTTCTTTTCCAGAAACTGGCAGCTGTGCAGTTCTCCTGAGATCCTTCTTGCTGACTCCTTCGCCTTGCAGCCATCTGACACACATCCCTCCTGGCTGGGGAGCACCACCAAGTAATGAAGGGTTGTATCACTTCCTGTGGCTGAGTAACCATATGAAATCTCAGCAGCTGGACTGGGGCTCCTGAAAGGATGAAGGACCTTAGCAAGGAAAGGAACAGAAAGCCAAGCAGACTGACCAGAGGGGTCTTAGCTGATGGTAACACACAGCCCAGGCTGCAGGCCAGCCAAACCCATCACCATGTGGGCACCTTCTTAGGTTCCAGCAGCCTGAAATCCAGCCTACCCTGGGTGTGCTGCCTGTTGGCTGGCTGACCTCGTTGGGAAGGATATTAGGTGTGGGGAAAGAGAAGCTCTCCTGAGCCCCAGCACTCTCCCTGAGATCGTCTGGATGCCAACACCTCAAACCTACACTTAGGTACAAAATCCCCATGGACGAACAGAACGAAGCAATGTAGTGCCTTGGCCTGAGATGTGGGTATGGGGTTTCAAACACATTTGTAGTCTCAAGTAACAAGCCAAGGGAGAGTGAATGATTTCCATGCTTGTATTAATTTCCTTTGCATGTACAGGTTTGCCTAAAATTGTATAACTTGCATTTTCCATGTTGCACTTTACTGCAAGAGCACTGCCTATACTGCTAGACACACAGACACCACAAAGCAGCCTGTTACCTCCTGAATTCAGCACAGAGTACAGAAATTGTCAGGGAACAGGGCATCCCAAAGGGGTGACACAAACCTCCTCCAGCACAAGAGGAAACATGGTTGAACTAGACACCCAATAAACAACAAACAACAAGACTCAGTCTAATATTTCTAATTGTATCAGCCACTATGTACCAGCTTGGCTTCAGGTAAGATGTGGGGCAACTTAGCATACACTGGTTGAAATAAAATTTTTTTGTTAAAAAATAAACATTTCTACTTAATGCAAACTGAAATTTATAAGTATCTTCTCACTCTACATTTTCTAGGACTATGTTGAAGGGAAAAGACAAACATGAAATGCTTGGATTTTTTTTTTAAAGATCAGAAATTAAGACATTTTGAGTTTGTCACTGTTGAGCTGTGAACAGAAATAAAAGGCACAGCTGGGAATAACAGCTTCCATTACCCCAGGGGCCAAAAGGAGGGTAAGAAACACAGCATCTCCCAAAAGAACACAGGAGATATTTCTTCCCTGAAGTCATGGTACAGCTTCAAGAAAATACACCTGACAATCCAGATCTGTCCAGCACACAACTTTCTGAGTAGCCCTGCTCTGCAGCTGTAGCTAACTCCTCCCTCCAGCTGTGGTACCCAAAGAACTCAGCTGGGACAGTACAAGCCGATCTACAGTGAGATCTGGATTTCTGTAACTATTAGCAGCTGTATGCTGACATTAACGGAAATACAGTGTTTAATAACAAACTAATTTCAAACTTCAATCTAAGCCCTTCTCTCGTATTTCAGCTGGCGTGGACCGTAGCGTTTTTTTCACATTAACTGTCAGGAGAAGAGGGGCAGCACACAGAAAAGAAGCAATGATCCAAGTAGTGCTGAAGTTCAGCAACCCAACACAGCACCCTCAGGCCCTGGAAGCTCTGCCACAACAGCTGACCCTGTGGGCTGGTTGTAATCACAGGTACCACTACAGAGTTGTGACTACTCAGCAAATAAATGCTTGTTGCTTTCTAAACTGAACTACATCCTCATTACAGAAAATCTTAGCAGAAGCCCAGTAGAAACCTCAAGACATCTGGTGAAATTTAAATGTTAACTCAGAATGTGACTTCAATTTGATAAGGTTCTGCAGGAATGATGTATCTGGCAACTGCAGACTGGCAAGAACTTTCATTCCACTATACAGTGCCCGTTTTGCATTTTAGAGTTCAGATTTCTTTTAAATCCCAAATTTAATTCGCTAACTTTGGATAAATCAGCCTTAAAAGAGTCAAGATGAAAACTACTGTTGCTTAAAGCATATGGGCCTTGGTCCCACTAAGATGCAGGTGCTTTCTTATTTTTACATACTGCAACTTTTTGTAGTCACCTGGTGGGGTTATGCAGTGCTGAAAACTCAGTTTGTTTGCAAAGCTTTGCAGGATCAGGGCCAAACGTGCATATTTCCTTACACAAACATAAACTCAGGGTCCTTGCCTTACCTCACCTTGCAGTGCAGTGACCGTGGCACTCCTGCTGATACTCCAGCCAGCACACACTCATTTCCACCTAGCACAGACTCTCCTGTCAGGCCTGTTTGATTCCAAAGGGTATCGTTCCACTGGCTGGCTCTGGGTGCTTGCTCAGTAAAGGCAGCAGTTTTACTGCAATGTAAGAAGACCACGGCATTATGTCATACTCTGGGCTATTACAACAGAGAGGGATGTCAGCACCCTGTGCCTCCGCATCCTGGAGTCTGACTCTACCGACCGGGAGCACCCAAATCCCTGCTGACACCGGGAGCCGGGTGGGGAAAACGAAAGCACAGGGCAGAGGGGAACGTGTCTTTGCAGACGGGCACATGACTACAGGCGTGTTTGTGCTATAAATGCCAGCGCGGCCGCGCCCGGGCCCTCGCACGCAGCCCCGTCCGAGCGGGCAGCGCGGCGAAAGCTGCGGGAAGCGAAGCGAAGCCCGGCCCGGCCCGGAGGGTTGGGGAGCCTCGCAGCCCCTCTAGCCCCGCCCCGCCCGCGGCCCACCGGGGTGTTGGTCTTTACCTGCGGCCCCGGCCGTGCCCACGCCCCGGGAGCGGCGCCGCGCCGGGCCCCTCCTGCCGCCGCGTCCTGCCGCAAACCCGCCCCGGCCGCCGCGGGAAACGGCTCCGCCGCACTAAGGTTCCTGCCGCCGCCGCCGCCCCCGGGAGCGCCAGGAACGCCGGCAGAGCCGCCCCG
>VWZD01002578.1:4129-21240 GCA_013396695.1 Sakesphorus luctuosus
TGAGACATTTAGAATTGATATTATCTCAGGATGTTCAAATGAGGGGCTCTGAATTCTTGAAAAGAAGATGTAAAGAAAGAGACCAGTTTTGCCTGTGAATTAAGGATTTATAGGATAATAAAGAGATGAGATACTAAAGTGGTGTCCCTGTCAAATTTTAATCAATTTCAACATGTTAATTATGAAAATCCTCCATACAGTTTATGTAACTGAATACAAGTTACATTAGAACTGAACATAAATCACCTCACTTTACATTCTCAAGTCTTCAACAGTGCTGTTTCAACAACAGTGGCATTAAAATACTCAGCAAAGTAACAAGTATGTGAGCAGGATACACTGGACAAAAACTGCCAAATTCTCAAGCAAAGGTAACAACTATCAAAACACTGAACCCACAGCTACCCAGAGAGGAATACTGAGGGCACAATAATTTTCAAAGTGCTTTTAGACTACTTGGAAACCTACTTGGTTATACGATTTTTCTGAAGGACATACAGTGGACCAGCAGAACAAGTGCATTAGACAGTTCCCCATAAATTAGCCACCACTCAGGTAAAGCACCAAAACCATCGTTCGTACCATGAAAGCAGAACTTTCACAGAGGATTATTTACTAGTACAGCAACACACACCTGATAACATGTGGATAAGACACTAACTTCAAATGGGATGACTGCAATGAATCTGTATTTCTGTATTTCAAAAAGGCTGCTTATCTACAGTTGCTTATTCCAATACCAAAACACTGAATTCTGCAACTGATTTTTAAAAACACCATAGCAATATTTTTTCCTATCTTTTTCCAAATACACTTTTTAAAGCTTTTGAAGTACAGAACCAAACTAAGATATTAAAAAAAAAAAAGGAAATTACATTTAACAATACAATTAGTTTCCCGCATTTTTGTCACTTTCCTTTTGGGAAGCTAATAAGTAACTTTGTTTCTAGGTATTTCCAGAGTATTAATTAATATCCCAGGAGGTCCGCAAAGGTTGATTTCTGAACACAAATGGAAATTTCAAGAGCCCTGTATTTGAGATCCTTTTTATGTGAGCACAGTCACTAGTGTTTTTAATATTTTGCAGTACTTTAACTATCTTTTTATTTAACATTTTCATGTTAGTTTATTACTGAAATGTAACCCATGGGGCATACATTTTAAAGAAATAAAATGTCATTAATGTGTGTAATGTGTGTAAGAGAACTCAATATAGTCAATATTTTGAAGTGGCTACATTTATGTCAGAAAAGATGTTTAGTTTCTCTGCCCATCATTGGACAGACTCCAGCTGGAGCCCTCCACACAGTTATATATGTGATGAAATGCTGTTTCACATATTAAGGAAAACATTAAAGTTGAGGGGGTTTATTATTTTACCCTGTACTAGTGCCATTCATAGCATGTCAAATAGCAGATTTCAATGCTTCAATTTAAAAAATGCCAGCAGGTAACTAAGCACCAGAGAAAAGAACAATGATAAATTAAGCAGTGCATAAATACTATTGACTACTATTTATTACTGCATTCTATTAGAAACCCTCATGTTTGATATGACTCAGTAAATACAACAAAAACCCTATGAGAGAAACTTAGAAGATGATACACCCTAAAAAGATTAACATGCAACACAGTACCAAAATTGCGCAAAAATGAGTCTCCCAAATTCAGATTAATCTCCGAGCAGAACCACAACCACAGCCAAAGACAGACAGAGCTAATTCCATCCTTGTCTCACAACATTAGTGTGCATTTCTATACCACATCATTACCTGGTGAGGGGGAAAAAAAATTGAAGACGTAATTTTACACTGAAGTCTGCCGACCCACAGCACTGAAGTCAGCAGTTGCTACAGCACAGTCCTCTCTCAGTCACACATTCCTGTTCCATGTATTAGCAGAGGCAGTTACAAAATCAGACAAAAACCTTATTCATATCCAAGTGAAAACTAACTCAGCAAAAGATGGAAGGGATATACAGCTAAACTAGAACCCACAACAAAGCAGTTTCAACTCCAGCCTAGATTGGCTGATGCTACTGGGAAACCATAGTCCGACTTAAAATTCCCCAGCAGTATCTTATACCTTTCCACAAGATTTCAAGACTTCTGACAATCATAAGGCAGGATATGTGCTCATGCTGCCTTCACTCTGCTCCTACAGCAGTCAGTACAGAAGTCATTCTCAAAAGGCCCCAAATCCTTGACGTAAACAGTTTTCCATTCATTTTAGAGAGTGGGTTGTTGGTTGGGGTTTTTTCTGTTCTGTAGTTTTGGGGGGCCCACTACAAGAAAAGCATTAGGTGCCATCAAATGCCTTACAAGGAAGGACTCAGGAAGCACAGTGTTTCTTCTGTTTAAGATCTGAATACAAAGAACATTTGAACAGCTTTTATACAAAATAGTTCAAAGGCAGAGAAGGCAACATAACATTACCTTTCTTCAAAGAAGGCAGAATTAAAGCTGTGTAATCACATGCTTTTGTTTTTCATTGAAGTCTATTTTTTCGAACTAAGTGTGCAAAATATCAAACAGCTGAGTAACTGAAGCACAAGTTCAATTAAAATATCTTTGCCATGAAGTCTAGTAGTAAGAACAATAGTATTTATAGATGAACACTATAACTACAATAAACTAGTGTAGACCAGTTGCAAGTGAGAACCTAAAGATAAGGAGTAATTCCTTATTACTGCTTCTTTCCCCCATTCATACTAAGTTCTAAGAAGTTTCTACTCTTCCCTTGAGAATGTTTGCTGCACACAAACTAACACACAGGGGACACATCACAGATGAGATGTGGCAATATCCTGATTTTTCTCCTAACACAACTTAGAATATACAGAAGTCTAATCCTCATTTCAAATAACACCGTTTCACTAATTCTAGCCCGCATTTTACCGCCACATCCATTACACAGCATTTTCCTTTTTGATGGACACAGGAACATAAAAGGGAATCATTTGTGTATTTTCATCTTATGTCCTCTGTTTCCACAAGTACTTAGCACAGGCAGTAGTTTACTGAAAGCTTGTGTGATAGAAGTTCCTTTACTGTGGTGGGGGATTGGAGGTATTGATGACAAAAATGAGTACAAATCTCAACCTAAACCAGCCATCCACACTGCAGACAGCACAGTCCAAATCCCTTCCACCTTCCATTCACCAAATATCTCCATACACTTGCCTGTCCTGATGACTATTTAGGGTAAACACAACCATCTCCCTCTGACCAAAAAGACAAAGTAGACATGAACTTTCATGTAGTGACCCCACATCAGAGCACTTTCATCTTCTACCTCCTAAACAGACCAAATTTCACACCACTATTAATCAGAAAAACTTTAATCTTCAAACATATAGAGAAACCAGATTTTTAATTCACACTGTAACATCCTCAATATATAATTGATTTACTTATTTCTCTTTAGACCACCGCACTGAAAATATCCACCTGATAAAAACAATGAACTCAAAACTTTGTATTTCCAGTCTCTTGGGCTGTAATATAAGTGAACTCATCTCTCACTCTTCCTCTTTCTCTAATAGTTTTTAATTTATATAAGCAACAAATAGACTCTGAATAACATTATAAAATGTATATATATGTTACGGCTAATATAAACACTAAAATATAGTATGTTTGTAAGCACTTATTTTATAATTTTACCATTTCTTTTATAAATTATAACATATGTACATTATAATATATGAACTTTTTCATACATTTAGCTTTAGGCTTTCTGGCTCTCTGAACCTTAACTCAAACTTCTAATGAAAGTTTTGTGCTAAGGCTGAAGTCCCCACTTCCATGGGTGTCTCAGATTAGAAAGTGTGTTGAGGCAGAAATGTTGGTGTCCCAGGCATGACTTTTCCAGCCCGACTATCCCTTGGACTCTGGACTTTCTGGTTCTCTGAAACTGAATCCTATACATAATAGAATCTTGCATACATTTGTGTATATGCATAAAAACATTTTAAATACACCTATCTAAATACATAGAGATGCCCACACATACATACAAAATGGTATTGGGTTGGTCGTATTTTATTGGTTGTGGGTTTTACTTTTTAACATTTTGGGTAAGAGAAATACTTGGGTGTAAACACATTCAACCCAAATTATTAAAAAAGTTGCCTTGTGACCCTGCTTCTTAACAAGAGGTAGCAATTTTGTTCATACAATACCATACACACATCTGTCTTAGTATCTAAAGATTAATAATATTTTTATTTATTGATCCTCAAACCTCAGGTCTTCAGTTTAACAGTATTTATAGACTCCCATATCATCACAGCATAAATTGGCACAAATAATGGTCATACTAGCTAGAAATTTCTCTCTCTCAAACTATGCTCAAATACAAGAGAAATTTTACCTACACAGGGAGCCCTGGTTTAAAATCACTGAAAACCTTCACAAGAACAGACTATGTCTACTCTTCCATGCAGAACAACATCTGATTAGTCTGTGAATGGTGTTCCTGCCAGACAGAGCTCTTGTGGTCTACGTATTTCTCAGCCTTGCATTAAACACTTGCCTCCAACAGGAACTTTCCCACCTCCTGACTAATAACATTCAAATAAAACACTTCCCATGTGACTACAGCAGTCGGAATTCTAAAAGGAAAGAAGACAACTATTCCTCCCATTTACAAATGGTAAGATGTGACTCTTAGTAGAACTTCAGAGATTTTGAGAGAAAAGTTCAGTATCTCTACCGCAGAGTAAAATGCATGTAGACGTGTACAGCACCTTCCTTTCATGCACGGTTAGATGATGCTGTGCAAATTCCCACAGCGTGCTTCAGTCTCCATTGTCACTTTGCCACTTTGTAGATTTTACTTTGCATGAAAAGCTTATATCCATCTATGTCCAGGAGCCTGCCTGGTCATAGACTTATTTATGCTTCCCAAAACGCCGAACTATCAGGAACTGACAGTGTCAGAGATGTACTCCACCTTTTTAGTTATTTATTTGGGAGATCTTGTTATTTTGAATCAGTAGGAATACATACAAACACTGTTATCAAATGATGACAGTCAGTCAGTTGGAAGCTGATTTCTACACTGAATTTCGTAGTACTCTTGCTACACATTTGACTGGACCCAGAAGCCACCTTCACAGTGGATTTCTTCACTTTTTTAGAAGTGTGACTCCTAAGTGCTCTAGGTTGCACAATGTATCATCTGCTTCGGGTTCCCCAGGACAGACGTGTTCCAACAGATCACATTAAGATGGCTGTGCAATAGTGGTATTCTTCATTAACATTTATTACACAGAGCCAGCTCTGCTCTGTCAGCATCCTCAACAACAATTCACAGAGAAGCTTCAAGTACCACCACATGAGTAACTGGCATAAGGCAGTGTGAGCTCTAACCACCTGAGCTGGCCCATATCCAGTGGCTTTCTGGTGTGGTGAAGACTGGACACCACAGCACAACTCAAACTAGAACAAGTCAGAAGGCAAATGAGCAGTCTCCTCGCTGGCACGTTACTGCACGTAGCTCAACACACACACAGAGAAGCCCGGCTGCGTGGGATCCCACACTTTATGAAACAGACTGTATGGGCTCTGGCTGTGGCGATGGCAACTTTCTTTGTAGCAGCTCGTATGTTTGTAGAACACACATGTGTTTTACATCTGTGACCAAAACAATGCTGGTAACACACTAAAGTTGTAGCATTTGCTGGACAGTCTGCACGGTGCTACAGCCTTCTGTTTCTTGTGGATACCCTAGAGACCGAGAGGGGACACAAATCAGGCACAAGACCTGAACTAACCAAACATGTATTTCATACCATACGATGTCCCACAGAAATAAAAGGGAGAAGAGGGGGTTTAGGGAAGATAGACATGTTTTCCCTGGGAACTTGCTGGTACTGGTCCACTCATAGGAGGTGTTGAGTGACCCCTTTCACATCACTTGTCTTGTTTCTCTCTTCTTCCACTTTTTCATTGCTTATTAAATAATTTTGTATTTACTCACAAGGTTTCTTCCTTTCTCTTCCTTTCTCTTCCTTACTCTTCCTTTCCTGTGTGAGCAGCTGTGCAGTGTTAAGCTGCCTACTGGAGTTAACCCGTAACCCAGAGCAGTGTCAGTTATCTCTGGATTTTTAGTGATGACTAAGGAGGAGGAATGTCTCTATGTGTTCTCCACAGCTATTCCCCTACAGAAAGTAAATTAACTCTTTTCACAGCAATTATCTACCTTGTAGAAAAAGAATCACTCAATGCCTCTGATGTATCAGTTTGTATAACTCCTCCAGCTGTATAAGAGATATTCACACTCTGACTTCACTGCTGCTTTTAGGTTTACTTCCAATAAACTATCTGTAGACAAGACATTCCCTTCCAAATACCGTTCCTCCTACAGAAAACACTACTTTCAACTGCAGCAGTCAATGGGAAAGCCAGTTACACTAACCTGCATTTCCTTCATGGTTAGGCAACCTGAACAAACCATCAGAACTGAGGATTCCCCCACGCTGGTTTTTTCACATCAAGATAAAGGTAACAAAAAGCTAGAGGTGTTTTAACACCTCAGGTCAAACCCTCTCCTGCAATATCGCTCACAGCACTCCTCAGCCTTTTTCTTCTGTACCTTCCAATGCAAATCAATGTATCTAGTCTATATAAAATGCAATTCTTGATCACTTTTGATTTTGCTAGCATTCACATTCCTTTTCACTCTTCAACCTCAGTAAAGTTTTTATAAATCTCATCAGAAGAATCACAGCAATAACGTTTTTGCATGCCTCTGTTTTTCAGAAAGCCTGCTAACTGCTGTTCTGTCAGTGAACTTTAAAATTGTCATCCTGCAAACAGAGGGTTATTTAAGCATAAACCATTTCAAAATGTTTTTCCCTCTTCTGATCCCTTTCCAAGCTCCTGCTTCCACTGAACTGTAACAGACCAGCCACATGTGTAATCTCCGAAGTTTTCATCGCCCACAGGTGAGAAAACACAGAACAATTTTCTTCCCCACATATCACTATTAGAGATTTGTCTGAGCACTTTCTTGATTAAATACCTCAATTTCCACGAAATGGTCTGTGACAAATGAATATGACAACGTGCAATTGGATGGCAACATCCAAGATGCACACAGAGACACCTGAGTGAAATCCTTACTTTGAAAGGAAAATGTAGTGTTCAGCTTTTTCAGGTCACCAATTACGCAACAAATGCAAAGAGCCTTTTCCCACCATCTTCTAAAAGAGAGAATGTACTTTTAAAAGAAAAAGAAATTATCCTTCAAAGCAGCAGAGATCAAAACCATCTAATGCAGGAAAACTCTTACTAAATGAACTACACTAGTTTCTAGATTGGCATTCAGAGAATACTTTAGAGCTGCAACATAGTTTCCTAGATGATCTGAACACTAAATGTCTCACTGCACTGGAGCTCCATGTGTGTTCACTCCTCCTCTGTATGTTCTTTTTATGAGACAAATACATTCCAAAAGAAGAAAACTGCTGCTAAACTACAAAGTTTTGCAGAACCTACCCTAAAGTTCTCAGAGTTATTACTCAGACACCGCATACACACTGATCATTTTCCTACCCTCTACATTCTTACAATTCATTTTGCTTGCTGGGGTGTTTTTAGCATAGCTTCCACTTCTAAAATAAAGCCATCCATTGAGTAGAGGTAATGCCAGCTTTTCAGAGGTTAGAAGGCACTGTCCCATCAGCTCTTTCTCATTTCTCAGACTCTCAAACACGGTGCTACTTGAAAAGTAAAACTGAAGCATTTAAGCAATAAGCTTAACCTAAAGTAAGCTCACCCTTCAAGATTCCAAGAAAAAAACAGCGCCATTTGTAATGCAGCAGGGGTTCAACAGCCAAATATATCAATAGTTATAAACAGTTTCTCTACAGAAAAATCTTTTTCCATCATACCTTAAGTGTTAGATCAGATCGTTCCTGAAGTTTATATGTCTTGGAGAAAAGAAGTCTGATTATCCATAGAATTAGAATTCCTTCTAAAATGAGATGGTAAGCAGGGGCCTGAAAATAAAAACACAGAAACAAGTCTTCATAGCATTCTGTTTGAAGCAGTGTGACACAATGCAACAGTTTTGTCCCACTCAGAAAAAAACTCCAAGGCTGATCATCAGCTGATACGTATTTCTAAATCAGTAAAAAATGTAATTATATGAAAGCTGACTGCTTTGCAGCTACTACTCATAGCTATTAAAACTTGAGTTTGAATGGATTTAGTCTGTGGTTCATAAATAAAGCACACTAATGACTTATTTCAGTTCCAAAAATGCACATAATTTGAATATTGAGAGTGAAGGCAGTTAAGTCATACAGGTTGCACCAGTCAGTACCTGTGAAGGCAGAACGCTTTCAAAACAAGCAGAAGTATCCTGAGAGCCTGAAGGTCTGTGTCATCTATATACAGTCACTCCAACTCTCCATTCTTCTAACTTAGATTCCAGCAGCAGAGACAGCTACCATTATTTTCAAAGAAATGTAAGTCTTTCCTTATAGCCAACTTCTGTCAGTTGCACAGGTACTTTGAGCAGGTATAAACCAACTGAGTCATCACAAGTAGTTTTGTCCTTGGGTCATTTAAGAGGACACACTGCTTGGGAATGTACAAAGCAAACGAGAACACAGAGCTGATCCCAGCTAAAGTTAGCCTCTTTGGGTGCTTGGAGGGAGGAAAGTTAGTTTCCTCTGACAGCACAGCTACTTTGAAGAACGTGGAGTTATGGTATCAGCACTGGACACTTAGTATTAATGACGAATTTAGTTATTCCATTTCAGAAAGGCTTCTGTCTACTTTAAAAGACTTGAAGTGCACCCAAATGAACACACTACACTCTCTCTTCAAGTCAGGGGAAGAAACTCCACACATCAACATTTTCTGGTGCGACCTGACCTGCCAACAAAGGAAGCTGAACGTACCACCTATTCAAAAATTAAAGGAAACTGAACACAAATTTTTAAAACCAGGGGGAGTTCCATGGCATATCAAAATGCAAATAACAAATCTGCCTTTTGCAGAATAATTTTCAGTTTACCAAACATATTAAGAATACATAGATACACCATAATATCTAAAGAACACATACTATACTAACACAGAGGTCCCTGTGCTTTTCAATGCCTAAAATTGTTCTGAATTCAGTGCACTAGAGTGTCCTACCTGCTTCATTAGTTAAGCTATATTAGCTACTTCTATATTTGGACTACAAATCCTTGCACAAATTCTTAAAAAGTTACCACCCTTTGCCAGAGGAAGGGAGACAAGAACACCGCCTATCATTAGCACATCCTTCTTATTATCACTGAACGAAGTCTGGGTACAAAAAACCACTGCTGATTCCCTCAAGGAGGGAACTCAAGCCTAAACATTTAAATGCTGTTTCTTCCTTTACGAACACCATGTTCAAGTTACAAACCCTAACGCCCGTGCTCAGAAAAACACTGCGAACCTTAAGGCTGAATGCTCTGGTATAGGCCCTAAATGTCGCTTTATAAACGTAACAGGACGTGTCTCTTTCCCCCACATAGGCGCGGTGCTCACAGGCCTCACGCTTCGAGAGCGCAGCCCGACAGGCGCGGGGCTGACCCGCTCCCGGCTCCGGACCCAGCGCCCACGGCGCTCGGAGAATCAGCCCCGGCGTCCCCTCCCCGCTCCCTGCTCCCCACATCGCGCTCAGGCCGACCCCGCTCGACGTCGCACCTCGTAAAAGGCCTGGACCATCTCCACGAGCACCCACTGCTGCCCCGCGCCCGCCGCCNGGGGGAGTGGGGCTGGAGCGGCACCCGCACGGAATCACAGAATGGGTCAGGCTGGAAGGGACCACCTTCCTGCTCTAGCAGGGATATCCTGGAGCATATGGCACAGGAAATGTGCCCAGACAGATCCTGAAAGTCTCCAGTGAGGGAGACTCCACTACCTCTCTGGGCAGTCTGTTCCGGTGCACAGTAAAGAAGTACTTCCTCATGTTCGGGTGGAATTCCTCGAGCATCAGTTTCTCCCCGTTGCTTCATGCCCTATTGCTCAGCGCCACTGAGAAGAGCCGGGCTCCATCCTCTTGATATCCCCCCTCTTTGGATGCTTGCATACATTGATGCACCTTCGGTGTTGAATAGGTGAACTTAGCTATAAATTGGACTTGCCTAAGAAGATAAACATGGGTGCGTCTGCGTGTACTTGCTCACCACGTTTCAAACCTGGTCCTGTCTGCTGAACGTGCACATGCACACAGGCTGCCTCAGCCCTGTGCTACCTCATGCTGGAATGGGGCAAGGGGCAGAGCCTGTGCTTTGGGACCTCCTCCACATATATTACATTTGCCACCTCTATTCCCCTATCTGGTGACTTCACTGCTGGAAGGAACAATTGGTCAAATACTTGGCTAATGAACAGAACAGCAAAAGCAAAACCTGAGTATAGTGGAATAATGAGTAAAGACAAATAAAAGCAGAAATTACTTCTTTGAGAATCTAGCCAAAGTGAGAGGCCCTAAAAGCCAAAGATTGCTGGGGAGAGAAAAACAGTATTGGTGAAGACCTTGCACAGGTGCAGCTGGATGTGGGGAGGTGACCAAGTTGCCATGCGTAGCTGTGCAGAACTTGAGCAGTTGCTTAAAAGGCAGTAGAGAGGAAGGGGAGCTGGAAAGAAGACTGCTTAGGAAGTGAGGTAGCTGTTAAAGGAGATGTTTGAGAACTGTTTCACTGAGGGTAAATAACTGTGGATGGTTTCTGATGGTCTTCTGGGAGAGCACAATGGAAGCACACCCTTTGGGGCCTCATTCTCTGGTCCACCGAGATTAGAGAAACTGAGGCAACAGCTGATAGCAAACAGATGATAGCAAAAGCCACAAGGCTTTTGCTAACTACAGACAAACAGTAGGTTACAATTTTACAGTAGCAGACAGTTAATATCAGTGAACTTCACTTTTGCACTAGCTGAAATTAATGGTAGTTAATCTCCCTGAGTTTCTGAGCTTCATGATACACTTTGTTGAATTCTAAGCTCTATACAGTAAAGAGAAAAATGTAGTTTGAGGCTATCTGAAAAGTCAAGACAGACAATAAATGTCTCTTTTGTCTTTTGGCTGCTTGAAGACTGCTGTGTTCACTGTTAAGTAATTCTGGGGCCATTATGTTATTCTCCACTCTTGGGAAATGACTGCTACTACCAGCCTCAAAGACTTTGCTATGCAGTCCCAAATTGCCCCCAGAGGAGTGGGCCACACTAGTTGTATTGATGGACAGTAGATGGAGTTACATCCCTACTCTCACCGTCAGATTCTGACTTTCAGTGTTTGACATAGATGTGTATGATTGGGAGACTAAGAAATGCATTTTTTGACAAACTGGATGAATTGTTTCCATCATGAAATGCAGTGGCATTAACAACGTACTAATCAGCAATTCTTCTGGCAGTGAATTCAGAGTTCCTGGCCTGGATTATCATAGCACTTGATCTCTCGTGATAATGAGACACCCCTATTGTTCAGCAGTTTCATTGTCTCAACACAGGGCAGCTGCTGCTTATTGCTTAAGGCTGCTTTACTTCTGACAGTAATAAGATAGGGAGGTGAAAGAAGTCCTTTGCAGTGGCAGTTTATGACTGGGAAGAATGAGGACAGGAAAAGCATCCTAAGTCTGTCAGTGGACTTAGAAGTTCTGACAAAAGCTGTTGAGATAGTGCCCTATGGAAATTCCTGATTTGCATGTTTCATATTTTGTCTTCCCCCCATGCCCTCCATTTGCACAGTATTCCTAAACTGCTCTTATTCTGGACCTCCCTCACCAACCCACTCATTTCCCACACCCTGATTTGAATTCCCAGCTCAGCTCCCCTAGGTCAACAAGTGGCATGACAGTTACCTGTCATAGTTTTCCAATCACTCCAGAGCAGAAACTTAGGACTTGGTATGGCTATCAAGAATTTTATTTTTTTCCCTAAATACCCAGATGTAGCCAGTGCTAGCTGTCTTCTGTCCTTTTTTTTATTAGCTCTTTCTCTGGCTTTTTAATTTTTGGTTTCTTAAGTATGAGACAGATAATAGGAGCTCCTATTGACCTGGCATTGACAAAAATGGGGGAGAATGGTATTAAGAAGTGACACATAACTGTGAGAGGATGGCAGCACTACCTCCCATCCTAGTTGTATTGCTGTGTTAGAGGTACGCACATGGTAGGAAGAGAAATATGGCAACTGATGGGAGTAGATCCTGAGAGTCATTCACTTACCCTCTGCCTCCTCCAACAGTATGCACAGAAAGGGGATAATAGCCTTGGAGATTAGGGGCATAATGGAGTGTTTGCAACCATTCTCATAGATTCTGTGTGATGAAAGCTTGATTTACATTATTGTGGATTTAGTGTGCCTAGTTGTAACATTGGCTCTGTGGCTACACTCAAAAAAATGACCAAAAAAAAAAGTGCTGGGAGCTCAATCCTGTGATGGCAAAGAGAATAGCAGGATAGTACTAGTTAGGTTTTTCTTTTTAGCTTTTAGAGTTGTTGCTCCACTAAGATGATGTTGGCAGCAAGCACAGAAAATTTCTGAAGTCATTTGAAAGCTGAATTATTAAGCCCAGAAATTGTGTCTCAGCTGCTAGTGCGAAAGATGTTGCAAGTGTACTATGCAAGTGCCAAGAAGAGCTGGAATTTCAAGTTCTGTAACTTACCTGTTTTGTGGAGGAGTAATTGTGCACAAGGCAAATAGAGCACAGGATAAATTTAGTGTTATCTCAATCTGTGCACTACTGCATCTTGAAAATGTGCTTAATCTATAATGAATTCGCTTTGTATTAACCAGCAGAAACTTGTCACGTATCTGCCTGGGAAACGTCTGGAGATTTCAATCTTTGACACAAGTTTTGTGAAAGAGTAAGAATACCTAGTGATAAAAGCACTGGTGCATTCTAGCTATCTCACAATAACCTATGGCATCTTGAACAACTCTAGTGACAAAGTGGCATAAAGTAGAAATGCTGTAATATTTTCCTGGCATACAATGGCGACCAAATTTAACCTCAGCTATTTGGAGTTAATGGCTACTGTAACTATGTAAGAGTGGCCAGAGTCTTCTTTTTAAAGTATTCTGCCAAAGGTGAACCTTTAGAATGAAAGTCTAACATATCAGAGAGATGGATATAGGCATAGTCTGTGTCCTGCCTATGCCTCTTTTCAGTGCTTGTTCCCCAGGTGGGTTTGGCAGCACTGAACTAAGCACTTAAGTTTCCATTACATTGCCCAACTAGGGATTTTAAAGTGGAACTGAAAACAGATAGGCCCAGCTCTGTGATGACTAAAGAAAACTTGTATTAGAAACTTTAGGAGCTGCTCAGCCAGGCTGTGAGGATCACTGACAGAACAGACACTGTTTAAACTGGAATGTTTGATTTGTAGAGAACCGGTACCCATATGTTGCAATATTGCTGTTGCAGAGCTAGGTTTTATATCCTGGGTGGTTAAATCCCACGTATCTATGATTCAAGACTTCAGACATATTCCCTTAAGGGATTTGCAGGCTAGAACTTTCAGCTGGGTTAGCTGCCTGTACTACAGAAGAAAGTAGATGAGTGGCTCATTTGTTTCACTCCCCTGCCTCAACAGGCAGCTGAACTGCTGTTCAGCTTTTACTTCAAAACCTTGATCTAAACAGCACATTATTTAGTACAAATTATGTCAGTTTAAATCTCTTGTATTTTAGAAACACAAACACTGTATTAAATGGAACAGTTTCAAATTTGTGTTCCCTTCTTTTTGTCCCACTTTTTGCTCACACTACATTGACTAAGTGCTGTTTCCCTCAGCGTATTTGAATTAGAAATGTGGCAGACATTATGAGCAGACTTGTACCCAAGTCTGATGGAGTTAAATCAGGCTGTCCACAGTGAAGTCAGGGTCACTTAAGCAGAAGAGTAATTCAGTCAAAATAAATAATACAGTGTATTGCCACATGGAAATTGTCAAAACTGACTAATTTCAAATCTATGTGCAGAGTGATACATCATAAAAATATGTATCTGCATCAGACTGACTTCTTCTAGGCTGAAAAGAATCTTTCATGTGCAATTTTTATAAGTGGTCTAATGGGCTAATCTGAAATTAATCTTACAGGATACATATGCAAGGGAGAGCTTGAGACCTGCAAGATGAGAAAGAAAAATACAATTGGCATAAATTCTAAGCACCAATAAGGTGTCCAACAGATGAGATTTTTCTCTGAAGGTTCACATTCCACATCTCTTTTAGCTATCACCATGCAGGCTTCATCTCCTGGGAAGGAAAATAGGAGACAGACAAAGCATTATCAACCATGGGTTGATTACATTTATTTACCTGGAGATTTGGACTCCAGTCTCTTACAAAATATCTTAGAAGCTCTCTTGTTATCAGTGTTTTCCATACTTTCTATTTGGATGTAGAAGTTTCAAAGGAGTACTTCACCTTCTGATGCTCTGACTAGGTAAGCAGCTATCTGTTAATGCAACCCAAATAGAACTCCGTGTGATTACATGAAGATCACACTGGTTTGTACAAATCCTTCTACTTTTATAGCACTGTTAGCCACTGCCTCTTTTATAAAAATGGAGCCACTAATGAGTTCTTTTGCAACAACAAGCCATGGAGCCATTATTTGCAGGTTTTTTTGAGGCACAAAGCCTTAGACATTGCACTACTGAGAAGCATGAAATTGCAATGTATGCAGCCTTCACTTAGTTACAACTAGAAAGATTCATAAAACACAGAAAGATTCATAAAAGTCAGATGAATTGAGAATTTGGTTGTTCTAGTCAGATACAGATATGTTTTGAAGAAAGATAATTAATTTTGTTGAAAATGCTGCAGTGTTTACCATAGATTTCATTTGCCAGAAAGAACAGGCAGATGAATAGGCAACTCACAAACATGATAGCCTCCTACTTCAGTTTTAAAAGAGTTCTTAAGCAGAGCCTATGAAAGACGGTATCTATATCAGAGACAAGCTTTTTCCTGTACTGTACTGTCATTGTAAGTGTTCCCCAAAATGAGGCCTAAGAGCGTGGTTCAGATGTAGTCAATCCTGTGGAAACAATGTGTATTGGATTTAAAGCTGCGTCTTTTAAGATTGAGGGGACAATTTTGTCCTCTTGATATGAAGAAATGTGATAGATACCTATCTTTGAGCACCAGCCTTAATGAATGGCTTTGGATCAGATATCACAGGCCCAGTTCCTAGTCCTAAATTTCAATGCATGTTAAATCCATTCAGGTAGCAGATCAAGTTTAAAAGATTAACAATAGACTTAGCCTTCTCATTCTCTCACAGTTAATTGACAATACATCTTTGTGATGAAAAATAGAAGAGAGCTATTGAACTTTTTGAAGCTTGAAATATTACAGAACTCAGATCAAAGCTGGGATAAAGTTGTGCTCTGTGCAGTGGCTATTTTTGTTAGCCTTAGAAAAAATGGAATGATTCCAGATAGTTGCAGATTTTGGTGAAAGCAAACACATCTTTTGATCATACCTTTATTGTTCACATGGTTCTGGTAGATCTTTACATCCATATAACACTGCAGGGCACTGAAGTATTTTAGTATCCCATTGTCTTAATCACCTCAATCTGAATATTTGTTTGGAGTTTAAGCAAACTGTAAATCTAAACAAACCATTTCCAGGAGCTTGGAGAGTTGTTGAGTTGTCTATGAGAACATAATCTTTTTTCCCTTAATGACTGGGATTCATCACTGAGGTCTGCAGAATATTGTACTCTTGGTAACACCGCTGTGCTGATTGCAGCAAGCATTGACTACAAATGTAGTCACTGACTCTGTGATACCTTCTACTGATGCTGGGACTTTTTCTCTGTTTTTATTTCAGTTCAGCTCCTTTGCTGTTTAGGTGGCTCTGCATTTTAATGGCAACAGCCCAGTGTGCACTGTGTGACTGCAAAACTCTAATTAACATGTTTGATTTTAGAGTTTCTAAAGGTGGTGTTATCACAGCAGAGAGAAGTTTGAAAAGCTATGGTAACTTCAGCTTTTGAATGCATGGGTTTTACCATGGAGTTTGCTCCCCTAAAGGTACATATGTAGAATTGTATGTAAAAGAAGCAACTAAATTTTATTCAGAAAAGTGCAAAATACTCCTTTGCCAGCTCATCATTCTTGCCAATCTACTGAAGCACACAAAGGCTCTGTATTGATTGCAGATCCCTGTAACACATACCAGAACACTAGCTGAAGTACTTTGAGGTAAAACGTGTGTGCATGTGTTGGCAGAGCTAGTCAAGTCTGACAGGCAACACCTTGCATATATTTGCTACCCAGAGAGTTGCAATATAACTGCTATGTATTCAGACCAGATGTGGCTGAAAACATTTTTGAATTGGTAGAGCAATGCTCTTTCAAGCTTGAAGTTCTTACCTGACTTTTAAACCATATGATTTTACCTGAGTAAGGCCTGAATTAAAAACACAGTTCATCATTCAGCAGCTGTTTCATAGCCAGTTAGTGGAATACAAACTGTCTTCTCAATAGTCACCCCAGATGTTTCACAAAACTAAGTGATTGTACAGAGTTATCATGTAAAAGATAAAAAAAACTAGATAAAATGATAATGGTAGGGAATAAAGTGACTTAGAACCCCTCCACACACTTTCCCCATGAAGTAACTGTTGACATATACCTTCCAGAGAGACCTGAACAGTAAACAGGGAATTGAGACAACAATGCAGTCCTTGTTAATGAGTGTTGGTGCCTTTGTAAGACAGCACCTCATCTCTGACACCTCTGAAAATCTAAGTGAATGTCTGCTGAAATCAGAGAAAAAAATAACTTGTTTTTTGAAGCTTTTTAGAATTTCAGAGTGTCCTCTTCAGCATTACAGAACATTTTGGTTCTGTGGTTTTGAAGCCTCACTTCTGTAAGATATTTGCACTGGAAAACAGTCTTCTGTATGCAATTATTTACGTCAGCAGCTGAAGCTAGTGTGCAGTTTCAAGTGAAAATACTGGCACAACTTAGCTTCTGATCCAGCTGAATATTCTTCTAATTATTCCTGATTACCCTAATAGGTTTGTTTCTTTTCTCTTAATGGAAATGGTTTCAATTTTGTAGTTATAATAGTAGGATATTTTTAGTAC